>JAZKJV010000653.1:542250-687391 GCA_037367405.1 Ottelia alismoides | reverse complement strand
ACAATGGAAGTGAGTTTGATTCAATTTAAGTTCGTATAGAGCCAGAATTGATCTCTCAATTATCGCTTAACTTTTTCTGAGTGCGATTATTTGTAATTTGTACATTATTTTATTTTGCAGTTATTTTTATTATTTACAAAATATTTTTATTTACAACTTTTGTTTAGAAAAATATTTAATTGGAGGTCAATTTATATACAAATAAAATAGTATAAGCTTTGTACAAACATACATGGAAACATTTACAAATTATTTTTGGATTTTTGAATTAAAGACCCTATCTCCCCCTACTTTATTCCTGATCGATCAGGTCAAGTCTTGACCTTCCATCGGGATTCGTGTCAGTATGCATTTATTTCATAAACACCTCCTTTATTTCTCTTTTTCTTTTTTTCTTTATTCTTTTATTTGAGTACAAAAGGTGTTTAAAATGCATATTTAATAAATGCATGCAACAGGATAATTTTATGAAATTAGTATTATTTACAGGTATTTGACTAAGGAAATAAAGCTAAAATAAAAGAATAAAAATGATGAATCGTGGATTCATCACTGACCAAGCCCACACATTTCATTCCAGTGAACATGACTTGCACTCCAGTAGATCTGGCAAAATTATATATTCAGCAAGTTATTCATTTGCATGGGATTCCCAAGGAGGTCGTATCGGATAGAGACTCCCGTTTCACGTCACATTATTTGTGATAATTCTTGAAGGCCCTAAAAACTGAACTGTGTCGTAGCTCAGCCTATCATCCACAGACGGATGAGCAATCAGAGAGGATAATTCAGACCCTTGAAGATCTACTATGAGCATGTGCCATTTAGGGGCAAGGTTCTTGGAAGGATCATCTTCCCTTGGTAGAGTTCACTTATATAACATCTAACACGCTAGTATTGACATGGCACCTTTCGAGGTATTGTATGGGCGAAGATTTACCACTTCTTTGTGTTGGCAGAAAGTGGGTGACTGATGAACACCACCTGATCACTTCTTTAATTCCTGCAAAAGAAATCAGAGAAAAAGTATTGGTCGTTGTATCGACCAGGTGAGCTTACCAGAAAAGATTAATCTTAATTAATCTTCTTTATTTTATTATACTCCTAAACAAAGTGTATAGCGGTTTTGTACGGGAGTGTCGAACTCAGGGAGGCAAACTGTTTTAAACTAGGAAAATCAATGGAAAACCTAAGGATAAGTGTTCCCTAATTTTTATTGTATTTTTAGGAATTTTTCTGAATTTTTATTTGAATTTTATGAATTTTATATTGTTTTTGTAATTTTTATCTATTTTAGGATTTTTATTATTATGAGAAATTATTTAAATTTTTATTTGATTTTAGTTTTGTAATTTTTAGGCTTTTAAAGGTTTTTATTATTTTTATGGAATTTTAAAGGGTTATTAAGATTTTTTTAATTTTTGGTTTGTTTTTAAAGGGAAAAAGGGAATTTTTATTGCAAACAGTGTAGTTTTTGTGATTTTTAAAGCTGAAATTAATGCGAAATTATTTTTATTTTATTTTCTGTAGAAACTAGATGAAATTCCCTTTAAAACGATAGGTTGCACGTTTTTAGGGGATTTTTATTGAGTTAGTTATGATTTTTACAAGTTTTTATGTATTTTTTTGTGTATTTTGTATTTTTTTTATTGATTTTATTATTTAATTTTTATTTTATTTTGGGTCTAATATGTAATATATGGTAATATAGACTAACTACAATTTTTATATGATTTTTAAAAGTATTTTATAATTTTTATGGGGTTTTATATGTGTATATAGGGTATTCTATAGAGATAGGGGTATAAATGTAATGAAACTGTAACAGGCAGGGGCACTTTTGAAATATATGAAACGTTGAGGGCCTGTGTGCAAAAAGTTCAGATCATCATGCGCTTCGCAGCAGCTGCACCTCTGGAAGGACTAAATCGCAAATATGAAAACCTGCGAGGGTGTAACGGCAAAAGTCACAGTGCTCCACGTGATCTGCACGCGCCTCCAACCGACGAGGACCTGTTCGTAATATTTGAAACCTGCAGGGTGTGATATGTAAAGTTCACCGAAGTCACGTGACCTGCACGCGTGCGTCTGTTACGCTAACTGATTGACACCTGGCGCCTGCTGGTCTGTTCGATGGCGGCGATCTGAAGGTGGAGATTTGGGCGTCAATTAACGGTCTGGATCGGATCTGGAGATCGACTCGGCGATCGGACGGCGCTGATGCTACCTCGATGAACAGGGTTGAATGTGCTCTCCGGTGGATTTTGATCTCTAAATTGAGGCACACCGCCGGTCGATCCTCGCTGCTGATGGCTCTAACAGCTGGGCCTCGAGTTTCCGCTCCGGATCGAAGACAAAAACGCGATTGAATGGCTCCGATCGACGATCTGGAGGCTGTGTATCCCTAGCTGCTATTGTATCCTCGATAGAATCTGGACCTGTGCAAATCACGCAATCTATGCGTTCCAGGAGCTAAGCAACGTTCGATCGTCGTTCAGGTGTGACTTAGATCCCAGAGGCGACGTTCATGATCGGATGTAGGCGTGTTTTGTCGGAGGCGAAGGAGTCGATGGCCTGCAACCTGCACAACTACGAAACCACCTCTGGATCGAGGTTTCTAAGCCTCGATCCGATAGATTGTAGAAGCGGGAAGGGAAGTGGATGAATGAGGCTCAGCGAAGGTGAAGGAAAGCCTCTGAGGCTCCGGTCGTCGGATACAATCGGAGGTGGACAGAGATGGAAGGGGGTGGAGAAGCGGAAACTGACGATGAAGGCGTAGATCGGAGGGATTCGTGGCGATTGAATCGAATTTTTAACGGGAAGTTATAGAATAGAGGGAGTGAGAGGAGAAGGGACTGGATTGAGAAGAGAAGGGAGAATCGGAGGTGAGATGAGATCGGAAGCTAACCTGGAGGGAGGAGGAATAGCTGATGGATGTGATTGCCTGGGAGATGGAGCTCGGAGGAGCTCCTGGATCCTCGCCTCGACGCGTCGGCAGCTCGCGGAGGCTAAGCGCGCGCAATGGCGGAGCGGCAGGGCTTCGCCTGAGGCACGGCGATCTCGCCGATCAGACTCCCTCTCGCTCGGCGGAGCAGGAGTGCTCAGACTGTCACTCTCGGGCCTCTCTCTCTCTCTCGCTCGAGCTCTGGTGGAAGGAAGTGATGAAATGGCGGATGGCTCAGCTCGCGGGGGGTTGAAGTCTTTATATAGGCGACGAGGGGAATGAACTTGGACGGAATCAAGGCTAGGGGGTGGTCGTTGACGAACTGATCGGTAGTTGGAGACGGTTAGGGTAGTTGGAGCTCGGAGAAGGAGGTTGACAGCTCGGATGGCCGCGAGGAGGAAGAAGGCGGAAGTTCAGAGGGAGGCTGGCGGGGTTTTGAAAGAATGGGGAAGACGATGAACAGTGCTGGGCGGCACTGTTCATCGGTTGAATAGTCAACCCGCCCAATAAATAATTAAATTAAATATATTTTAAATGTAAATTATGTATTAATTAATTAGGTTAGTTAAAGAAATAATAATAATTTTATTAATTTTTTTATTTATTTTAAATTTATTAAATAATTTTATAAATTATTTTTATAAATATAAATATATTTTTATTTACTTTTTAGAAGTTTATTTTGTAATTTTTTTAATAGATATGTGTATGTGTATTGACCTATAGGTATCTTACCTATGTATATACAATTTTTTTATTATTTTTATTTTATTTATTTTTATTAATTTATTTTACAACATTTTATTGTTAATTCTTTTATCTATTATAAACAAGTTTTATAGACATTTTTTACAAAAAAATATTAATTTATAAAAATATTGAAGATTGGATAAAATAGGTATTATGTACAAGAAGAGCCAAAAACCTAACTTTTGCATATGGACCCCAAAAATTATGCACCCAATTTTATAAAATAGTTTAGGAAATGCTATATACAATTAAAGGTGAGTTTGGGTGATTTGGAGTTTTTATTTGCAAGTTATGGGTCTGTGAAGTTTAGATTTTGGCTTTTTATTTTGTGTATAAATTGTACAATGAGTATTATTTTTGGGCAAACTCCAATTTTGTATTTTTATTTAAATTATTATCTACAACTTTGATGAAGGAAGTTTTCAAGTTTGAAGTGGTCTTGATGATAAATAAAATAAGTGAGATATTTACATTATGGAGAGTGGATAATTTATTTTTTTGGTCTTGGTTTTCTTTGTATTTTTATAGGTTAAGATCCTTATCTCCCCTACTTATTTCTCTTGTCGACCTGGTCAATATTGACCTGGTCTCGGGGTTAGGATCAGTCTGAATATTTTATATCCAGCCTTCTTTTTTTTTTTATTTTTATTTTCCTTTTTCTCTTTATTCTTTTATTTTGGTGAAAATAAGTGTTAATTATATAATATTAATATTTGTGGTTAGAATGTTAATTTCATGGAGTTAATGGATATTTACATGCATTTTACAAGGATTTTAGCCAAAATGAAAGAATAAAGGAGATGAATCATGGATTCATCATTCCCCTATACTTTACCTTTGCTAGTCCCTTAGCAAACACTTATTCTATAAATAAGTGCAAGCAAAAAGAAAAAGAAAAAGGAAAATAAAAGAACTTAGAACATGATTGTTTCTTTAAACCAAATTTCTCTTCGTCCAAAATTTGGAGCCTGGATTTAAACCTTTGGATTAATGATGTGTCGGGACTCTATTAGACTTAGGATTTAAGCCTCGACAGCCCTCAAGTTCCACAAATCCTTATCCCAGATTCACCTCAACAGCCAGCTCAGATCCACCTATCCATCACGCAAACTTTTCGGCTTTGAAAGCAATTAGTACTGTGTGTGAAAGGTTTTAGCTCTTCCTGCTTAAAGAAGCGAAGAAACCGCCCATACAGCTACACACTTCCATTGAGCCCTTATCCAGCAACTCAGTCCTCGAGGAGGGAGGTATTTCCTTCTGAGGTCAGGTCGTGCTGTGTCCACAATCGAATAAGATAGGAAGTAGAAGAAGGAGAAGAGAACTGGAGTGTGATCAGTGTAATCACATCTCCGGTGAAGCCTGGCCAGTTTAGCCAAGTCTCCACGAAGACATGCAGGCTTTTCTGAAGCTCGGACCATTGTGGTCATTTTTGGAATTGGTGTATTTGGCTTCTTTGGTAGTAATGATTGTTGCACTGCATTGGTCTTTTATGCCCCGACGGATATAGCATCTTTTTAGTCCGCCCATTTTTTGGGGTCTTAGAAAAATTGTGCCAGCAGATCCTTCCCTCATCCGAAGCTTTGTTTCAACCCCAATCTCTCCCGTCTTTAGACATCACCACCACCAGATAAGGATGGAAACGCACCACCGAAATGGATTGCCCTTCGCAACCCCAGGCAGGTCGAGCTAAGTGCAGAGTGCTTGAGTTCAAAATTGATTCAAATGGAGAAGAGTTCAACGGATGACACCAGGTGTCCTACTTAGGCACTTTCAAGTTGAATTCCGAACACGGTCTCATGGAACTCAAAGAATTAAGTCTACAAGACCTGAAGAGTCTCAATTCCCGATCCTAATAAAGTCCCTCTTGAATTAAGTGGATTAAGGCCTAAACCAAGCTCCATCTCTCGGACTTAGATCCATGCGGTTCAAGAATCAAACTTGTTCTGAAAAATGCTAATGAATGCAACAATTTTTTTATGCGGTAGATTTTTCGGCTTGAATGCATTAAATGGATTTTAAAGAATTTTGCAAATTTTTATTGGATTTTAAACTTTTCAATTTTTAGGGGTCTTTTTGTAAAAGTTAGTAGATTAATTCGATTTACACAAATTTTACACGGATTTTTGTGCATTTTACAAAGGATTTTATACAAATTTTATATACAAGTTATACGGCTTTTATACAAGATTTTTTATGAGGATTTTATTTTTCAAATTTTTAAGGATTTTATCCAAGAATTTTACAACTTTTTTTTTTTTTATCTACAATTTTAAGCCATTTTTTATAAAACATTTTTACGGTTTTCTTGTGGCTTTTAAAAACCCAAAATATAGACCCATACTTTTAAGAAGCCTTATTATTAAAAATACGAGAAAGTACGAGTTATGGCTTCTAAAGTATATATAGTATATATATACGCACCCCCCTATACTTAGCGTGAACTATGTCCTCATAGTGACCAAAGAAGCGGCAAAGGAAGACATAACTCGGGCTAAGTATAGATCGGTGAAAAGAATCTATACTACAACGACTCAAAGAATAATGAATGAATGAATAGAAGTCGATCATCTCCTCTATACTTAGGATCAAGTGATCCTAAGGATAGCAGACTCAAAACCGAAGATGATCGAGGTCAAGAGAATGTACACAACTCAAAGGCTCGGCTTGTCCCCCCTATACTTAGGGTAAAATATCCCTAAGTATAGAGATGAAAATCAAAAGGTGAGGGACAAGCGAGAGAGCAGACGATACAAAAACGACGACAATCAAAAGGCGGTATGAGCGAGATCACCCCCCCTATACTTAGGGTAAAGCACACCCTAAGTATAAGCAACAACAGGGGTGATCGAACAGGACGATACAAACAATCACACAGTGTCTACACCCCCCTATACTTAGGATAAAGCACATCCTAAGTATAGCAAAATCTAGATCAACCTAAGGGTGTAAGACAAATGAAAATAAGAATGAATGAAATCGAAAATATATACAAAATGATCGTTGAAAATCAGATATGAGATGCATAGTGTAAGAGTGAAAAGATCATCTCATACAAAATGGATTGGGGCAACTTCAACGGTCTGTGGATCATGATCGAGAAATGGTTTCAATCGCTGACCGTTGACTCGAAAGGTGGACTCAGATGACAACTCAGATATATCGATGCTTCCGTTGTCGTACACCTTTCTGACAATGTATGGGCCTTTCCATTTACTCTGAAGTTTCCCTGGAAATAATTTCAGTCTTGCATCGAATAGCCAAACTTTCTGATCAGGCTCAAACTGCTTGTGGCTGATGTGAGCATCATGCCACTCTTTCATCCGCTCTTTGTAATGTAGGCTACTCGTGAAGGCTTGATCTCTCAGCTCTTCCAGGGCTGCCAGTTCAGTCTGCCTCTGATCTCCCGAATCATCTAATCCAAAGATCACTTCTTTCACTGCCCACCAGGATTTGTGCTTGATCTCAACAGGTAAGTGGCATGGCTTGCCATAAACGAGTCGAAAGGGAGATGTGCCTAAAGGAGTCTTGAAGGATGTTCGATATGCCCAAAGAACCGAGTCCAAAAGTTGCGACCAATCCTTTCGGTCTGGCCGAACAACCTTCTGTAAGATCGTCTTGATCTCCCTATTCGAAACCTCGGCTAGACCATTCGTCTGAGGATGATACGGAGTAGCAACCCGATGGTCTATACCGAACTCGTTAGCAAGTGCTCTTACCTTGTCGTTGATGAAGTGGCTACCCCCGTCTGAGATCAGAACTCGAGGGACTCCGAACCGCGTAATGATATGCTTTTTCAGGAACTTGCAAACCGTGTTCGCATCCGCGGCTCGGGCAGGAATAGCCTCTACCCAACGACTCACATAATCCACAGCTAAAAGGATATACTCAAACCCCTGACTTTTCGGAAATGGGCCCATAAAGTCGATACCCCATGCATCAAACACTTCGCAGAAGTGGATCGGCTGCATCGGCATCATGTCTTTATGTCCACAAGTGCCCATCTTCTGGCAGTCAGTACATCTCTTTACGAATGCGTGAGCATCCGCAACGAGTGTAGGCCACCAAAGGCCGGATTGGAGCACCTTTTGTGCTGTCCTCTTCCCTGAATGGTGTCCTCCAGCTTCTAATCGATGACAATACATGAGGACACTCTGGTATTCCTCCTGAGGAATACACCTACGCCAGACGGAATCCGCTCCTTCATGATAAAGGACCGGATCCTCCCAATGGTAAGACTTGGCTTTCGCGAGGAAAGTCTCAAGTCTCTGTCTGGACCAACCTTGCGGGACTTTCTTAGCAACAAGAAAGTTCACAATGTCGGCATACCATGGCAGCGAAGCGACAGCAAGAATCGCCTCGTCGGGGAAGGTCTCGGTGATTGGTGTATCAAAGTCAGAAGTCTCAGGTAGTTCTAGTCGGGAGAGGTGATCCGCCACCACATTCTTGACTCCAGGCTTATCCTTGATAACAATGTCGAACTCCTGGAGTAGAAGGATCCATCTGGTCAGACGTGGCTTCGAATCCTTCTTATCCATTAAGTACTTGATGGCAGTGTGATCAGTGAAGATTGTGACTCTGGATCCTAAGATATGGGACCTGAATTTGTCTAAGGCAAATACTACGGCTAGCATCTCTTTCTCTGTAACCGTGTAATTCCGCTGCGCGGAATCCAAAGTCTTGCTAGCGTAGTGTATGGCGTATGGAAGGCCATCCCTCCTCTGTCCCAACACAGCCCCAACGGCAAAATCGGAGGCGTCCGTCATGATCTCGAATGGAAGAGACCAATCAGGTGGCTGAAGGACAGGAGCCTCTACAACCATGTTCTTGAGAGTATCGAAAGCTGAAAGACACTTATCATCAACTATAAACTCGGTGTCTTTCGCTAGAAGATCAGACAACGGTCGGGCAATTTTGCTGAAGTCTCGAATGAAACGTCGGTAGAAACCGACATGCCCTAGGAATGACCGAAGCTGTTTCAGATTGGACGGTGGATTGAGTTTCTTTATGATATCCACCTTGGCCGGATCCACCTCCATGCCCCGGTTGGAGATGATGTGACCAAGGACCGTCCCCTGAGTCATCATAAAATGACTCTTCTCCCAAGAAAGCACGAGGTTAACCTTCGTGCACCTCTGAAGCACGCGGTCTAGGCTAGAAAGGCAGGAATCAAAATCATCGCCGTAGACCGAAAAATCGTCCATGAAGACCTCCAAGAAATCTCCCACCATGTCCGCGAAGATCGAAAGCATGCACCTCTGGAATGTAGCCGGAGCATTACATAATCCAAAGGGCATCCGTTTAAAAGCATACGTTCCGAACGGACAGGTGAATGTCGTCTTTTCTTGGTCTTCTGGAGCGATAGCCACTTGATTATATCCCGAGTACCCGTCGAGAAAGCAATAATGGCTCTTCCCGGCTAACCGTTCGATGATCTGATCGATGAACGGTAGCGGGAAGTGATCCTTCTTGGTCGCCTGATTCAAGCGTCTGTAGTCCACGCAGACGCGCCAAGAAGTCGGTACTCGGGTAGCGATCTCCTCTCCGTCCTCGTTGATCACTGTGGTGATACCCGTCTTCTTGGGTACCACATGCAAAGGACTAACCCATTTCGAGTCGGAGATGGGATAGATAAAGTCGGCGCTCCACCACTTGGATATTTCCTTCATAACCGCTTCTCGAAGATTTGGGTTCAGCCTGCGCTGAAACTCACGAGATGGCTTGGCGTCATCCTCGAGAAAGATGTGGTGGGAGCAGAGAGCCGGACTAATCCCATGGAGATCGGCTACTGACCATCCGATCGCCTTGCGGTTCTTTTCAAGAATCGCCATCAGACGGGATTCTTGATCTTCGGTCAGATTAGAAGAGATGATGACCGGAAACATTTTCGATTCACCCGCAAGGAATCGGTACTTCATGCTTTGAGGTAGAGGTTTAAGCTCAGGGAGAGAAGGGGCAGGGAGGGCGGGTTTAATTAGAGCCTGGGTGTAGGCTACTAGATCAGTGTGCGTAAGCTCTACCTGCTCTGACTCAGAAAGATCTGGAGATGGGATGATGTTTTGATTCGAGTTGATCTCCAGATTGGTTGTAGGCTCATTTGAGATTAAACGCGGAACATATTCATCAAAACTTTGCCAATCGAAATCCACGTCTAAATCGGAGGGATCAGAATCAGAATGACAAGATAGATAATCTGAATGATCATCATCAGAATCGTCGGCCTCAGTCTGTGATTGTGTCTGCTCTAAGACTGTGCTATCGAATTCGTCTTCATCTAGTATCTGCAACTCAGACTCCTTTGAAGGCGTAATGAAGGAATGGATACTCAGTTCGGCCCAAACGGCTTCATCGTCTGTCTGCACGAAGTCACAGTCTTGATGACTATCGGGCTCGTCATCAGATGCTCTCTCTGATTCAGGTGCTCTAGATTTCTGATCTTGGATCGTCTCTATATGTATACTTTCGCCCTGGACGCGAAAGTACACCTTCCCAGTACCATAGTCGGAAACGGCCTTTGCTGTTGCCAGAAAAGGTCGTCCTAATATGATTGGGGTATCAGCCACACATTCAGGGACCGCCATGTCCAATACGACGAAGTCCACGGGGAATTGCAAACCCTGAATGGTGACGATAACGTCCTCGATTAAACCCTTAGGCCTCTTGATTGATCTATCAGCAAACTGCAAGACCGTTCGGCTTGGTCGAAGAGGCCCGAACTCGAACTTGTCGAGTAAGGAAGATGGAAGGAGATTAATCGAGGATCCGCTATCTAATAGAGTCCGATCGAAAGTCTGATCGAGGATCTCGCATCTAACATACGGCGCTCCCGTGTCTGATCTTTTGGCTGGGAGACGATTCTGGATGGCGTGACAAGTCTCCTTGGTCAACACATGGATTTCAGAACAATGATTGCGCTTCTTCTTTCTGCGGACGGTGGTTCGTTCTTTTAAGCCTTTCTGCAGAAGAGGAATGTGAGCCAAGGCTTCCGAAAGAGTGAGTTGGATTGTGAACCTTTCAAGCATCTCTTTCGTCAGATCATTCATTTGAATCTTTTTGGGGTTTTCTTTTTTAGCACCTTTTCCTAAGCAGAGTGCTTTCGGGAAAGGTATCTGTACATCCTCCGGGTTAGTCTGTACAATCGGAGGATCAGAAGAAGTAAAAACAAAGATTTTTGGAGAACGGGGACTTGCTTTCTTTGAGCTAGCAGAAAGATCAAGATCTGGATCAACAATCTTTTTATTCTTCTTTGGAGTTCTCCTCTTTTTTACATTTTTTTGTGATTTTCTATCATCATCAGAAGAAATGAAAAATGGTAATGCAGCTGAATCGGCGTTCTGCTCTGGCTGCTCTCCAGACTTGGTGGATTCAGCACCACCATCTTCAGCGTCAAAGGTTGCGGCTTCAGCACCGCCATCAATGTCGTCTACAGGCTCGCTTGCGTGATCTGAGATATTGTCCTCGAGCCTAGTAGAGTCTCCGCCTACTGGAATCCTACCGCTCCTAAGAGAGATGAAGTCAGCGTCATCACAGTAGAGATAGTCATCGGATAATACCTGTGATTGGAGGGTGGGCTCGATCAAATCTACCTGCTCAGCCTTTCGCTTCAGATTGTTGGGGTTGGGTTCTATCTGAGCAGGCAAGGCGGACTTCCCCTTGACGAGGTCGGTGACATGGGTCTTGAACTCATCCATCTCTCGCCTAAAAGAAGCATGCTGATCAGTTATGAGGTTAGCGAGATACTCTAGCGCTGGGTTGTCATGGAAAGGTCCATGAGACCCGGATGAGTCGCCTCGTTGATACTGAGGCTGCTGCTGTGCTGGCTGCTGCTGTGGAGGGTATTGCTGTTGCTGAGGCTGGTAAGTGCTCTGCCTCCACTGAGGATACTGACGAGGACCAGAATGCTGCTGCTGATGATCTCGGTGCTGCCCCGTGAAAGTCTGCGGTTGTGGCTGGGAAGAGGTACCTGTAGACCATCGGAAACCAGGGTGATCGCGACGGATCCCTGGTTGCTGCGGCCGATCATACCAGATCCCATTGACCTCAGTCAATGGCTCAGACATCTCAGGATATGCTGGGGGCATAGATGCCAACGGCTGATCACTCTGATAGACCACCATCTGGGTGTCAGATGATGGTGCCTGCGGAAGCTGCGGGTATGCCGAGTGATGTTGAGCAGGCTCAGAATGCACATGGTAAATGCGCTGAACTGGAGGTCTAGGAAGTATGCCTCTGTCTCGGCTACCTGAGTCAGCCTGTGACCTCGAAGACCGATTGGAATCTGTATACAATTCTTGAAGGCACATAATCTGTGTCTTCAGGTCACTCATGCATTTCTCGAGATCATCAATCTTATTGATCTTATCTAAATTCTGGCACTTTTTCTCAATGATTTCCATTCGATCCAACTTCTGGCTAATGATCCCCATATCAGCTGCTGAGGATTCGAGAGAAACAGAAACATCAGAAGATGAATTCCCTTCAATCTGTGCCACTCGGGAATGCTGGTGATAAGTAGGTGGCTTCGTCTGGTTGTAGACTCGAGTCTGAGACATCGTAGTATAATTTTCGGCCATTTTCTCGTAAATGGCCCAGACTCGATCTTCGTGCATCGAGAAATACGAACCACCACAGGCGGCATTCACCAGCCCCTGCAACTCAGGTGTTAGCCCACCGAAGAAGCTCTGTACAAGAGTCGGCTTCGAAAGGTCGTGGTGGGGACACCGATCAATCAGATCTCTAAATCTGTCCCATGCCTCGTGGAACTGCTCGTTCCCGATCATGGAGAAATTACTAATCATCGCTCTAGCAGCATTCGTTCGACCTAGAGGATAATACTTGTTTAGATATGCGGTTCTCAGTTCAGCCCAGGTCGAAACGTATCTCCCTAAGTGTTTCAGCCAGTAGGCTGCTCGGTCAAAAAGGGAGAAAGGAAACGCGATCAGTTTGATCGTGTCCTCGTTCACTTCTGCATCATGCACCGTGCTGCAGATAAGCTCGAACTCCTGAAGGTGCAAGTGCGGCTCCTCAGTAGATAGCCCATGAAACTTGGGCAACAGCTGGATCGTCTGAGGTCGGAACTCGAAGTTCCCACGGATGACAGGAAGACGGATCCATCGATGAGTCGTAGTAGCTCCAGGGTTGTAGAGTTGTTGCATCGTTCGGTTCGGATTCTCTGGAGGTCTTTCTGGTTCATCTGGCTGCTCCCGATCATCAGGTTCTGGCTGCTCAGCTACAGGCTGATCTCGTTGTGCTCGAATCTGATTCAGCTCAGCTCGGACATCATTCATCATTCTTCCTTGCTCCCTAATCTGATTCTGTATTGCCTCAAGGGAAGCAAGTAAACCGCTGTTGATCGCAGCCTGATCGATCACAACAGAAGTGGTCTGCGGTCCTTTACCAGCCATGTCGTCTGGAAAGGAGAAAGAATCCAAATCAGGCTTTGCTAAATCAATGTGTAGCTGATGCTGATTATCTGGAGATGATGATGGTAGAGAATGATGAGGAGAAGAAATCGACGACGATCTTCCAGGGTTAGGGTCACTCCTGGAAGAAGCAGATCGAATGGGTTTCGGTTTGGGACGAGAGTTATCCCGAACCGATCTAGATGAATGGGTTGGCTCGCGAGAGAGTGGATCGTTCAGAGTCGAACGAAGCGATCGCCTTCCCATCATCGTGAAAGATTATTGATTAGATCTAGAAAGATTAGACTCACACTGCAAACAAACACAAGACAAACCCCGAGTTCACCAACGCAACCCTGGTGATGACCGTAAGAGTTCGGTCGTTTATCTTTTCGATTTTATGATTGATTGGCAAACAACGTTCTCTCAGATAAACGAGATTAGATAGGTGCCCAAGACTTCAACGTCGTACTGTCCCGAGTTCTCGCCAGGAATCACCTAGTCTCAGCCAGTATGGAAGTAAGTACGGACCGTTTCCGGCTACCCGTATTCCTTAAGGACCGAGCCTTACGCAGTGTCCTTTAAACCTCCCACTCTGCTAAGTAAACTCGGACCGTTTCCGGCTACCCGAGCTTACCCACTGAAGATAAGGTGATTGAAGACGTGAACTAAGTAGTATTTCGATAAAAGCCCGGACTCTGGCTCTACCTTATGTGTCGTCTCTCTCTCGCTGATCTGGAGATTCGATCGATGATTCGGTTTTTCGGGGATTGCTCTCCCAAAGCAAGTGAGTCCTTACGTTTATTTTAGAGTCAGATAGTGTTAGCAGTCCCTGTTTTAATTTTCGGTTTTCACTTTTTTTTTGGATATTTTCAGAGAAAAATCGTCTAACGTATTTTTGTGTTTTTGGGATTGGCCCTAGATACAAGCACCTAGGTGTCGAATCCTATGCAAACATCTAACTAAGCTAACCTACGATGCGCAGAGAAGGGAAAAATCGTAAAACACCTAACAAGCACCTATCTCGGAAAAGCCGCGGAAAACCGTCGAGAAAAATCGCGATCGAGAAAAGCCGCGGTGGGTGCCCTGCTCCCCCAGGAGTACAGCCCTGGTGAAACAGACCCCGAGAAACGTACAAGTCGGGATGCCTTTACGAGGCCCCTTTCTACGACACTATTTTTATATGCTTTTTTTTACAAGAAAATTACAAGAAATTCTAAACTACTTGGTTTCGTGGCTTTGAGCTGTGCGGCTCGAGCTGTGCTGCACAAATCAAAAACAAGAAACCGTGAAGTCAGAGAAATAAAATCGCGAAAATGAATCTATCCTAAGGTCTTCGCGATCCTCCTAGCGCTGCCTCCCCGGCAACGGCGCCATCTGATGAACACCACCTGATCACTTCTTTAATTCCTGCAAAAGAAATCAGAGAAAAAGTATTGGTCGTTGTATCGACCAGGTGAGCTTACCAGAAAAGATTAATCTTAATTAATCTTCTTTATTTTATTTATACTCCTAAACAAAGTGTATAGCGGTTTTGTACGGGAGTGTCGAACTCAGGGAGGCAAACTGTTTTAAACTAGGAAAATCAATGGAAAACCTAAGGATAAGTGTTCCCTAATTTTTATTGTATTTTTAGGAATTTTTCTGAATTTTTATTTGAATTTTATGAATTTTATATTGTTTTTGTAATTTTTATCTATTTTAGGATTTTTATTATTATGAGAAATTATTTAAATTTTTATTTGATTTTAGTTTTGTAATTTTTAGGCTTTTAAAGGTTTTTATTATTTTTATGGAATTTTAAAGGGTTATTAAGATTTTTTTAATTTTTGGTTTGTTTTTAAAGGGAAAAAGGGAATTTTTATTGCAAACAGTGTAGTTTTTGTGATTTTTAAAGCTGAAATTAATGCGAAATTATTTTTATTTTATTTTCTGTAGAAACTAGATGAAATTCCCTTTAAAACGATAGGTTGCACGTTTTTAGGGGATTTTTATTGAGTTAGTTATGATTTTTACAAGTTTTTATGTATTTTTTTGTGTATTTTGTATTTTTTTTATTGATTTTATTATTTAATTTTTATTTTATTTTGGGTCTAATATGTAATATATGGTAATATAGACTAACTACAATTTTTATATGATTTTTAAAAGTATTTTATAATTTTTATGGGGTTTTATATGTGTATATAGGGTATTCTATAGAGATAGGGGTATAAATGTAATGAAACTGTAACAGGCAGGGGCACTTTTGAAATATATGAAACGTTGAGGGCCTGTGTGCAAAAAGTTCAGATCATCATGCGCTTCGCAGCAGCTGCACCTCTGGAAGGACTAAATCGCAAATATGAAAACCTGCGAGGGTGTAACGGCAAAAGTCACAGTGCTCCACGTGATCTGCACGCGCCTCCAACCGACGAGGACCTGTTCGTAATATTTGAAACCTGCAGGGTGTGATATGTAAAGTTCACCGAAGTCACGTGACCTGCACGCGTGCGTCTGTTACGCTAACTGATTGACACCTGGCGCCTGCTGGTCTGTTCGATGGCGGCGATCTGAAGGTGGAGATTTGGGCGTCAATTAACGGTCTGGATCGGATCTGGAGATCGACTCGGCGATCGGACGGCGCTGATGCTACCTCGATGAACAGGGTTGAATGTGCTCTCCGGTGGATTTTGATCTCTAAATTGAGGCACACCGCCGGTCGATCCTCGCTGCTGATGGCTCTAACAGCTGCGCCTCGAGTTTCCGCTCCGGATCGAAGACAAAAACGCGATTGAATGGCTCCGATCGACGATCTGGAGGCTGTGTATCCCTAGCTGCTATTGTATCCTCGATAGAATCTGGACCTGTGCAAATCACGCAATCTATGCGTTCCAGGAGCTAAGCAACGTTCGATCGTCGTTCAGGTGTGACTTAGATCCCAGAGGCGACGTTCATGATCGGATGTAGGCGTGTTTTGTCGGAGGCGAAGGAGTCGATGGCCTGCAACCTGCACAACTACGAAACCACCTCTGGATCGAGGTTTCTAAGCCTCGATCCGATAGATTGTAGAAGCGGGAAGGGAAGTGGATGAATGAGGCTCAGCGAAGGTGAAGGAAAGCCTCTGAGGCTCCGGTCGTCGGATACAATCGGAGGTGGACAGAGATGGAAGGGGGTGGAGAAGCGGAAACTGACGATGAAGGCGTAGATCGGAGGGATTCGTGGCGATTGAATCGAATTTTTAACGGGAAGTTATAGAATAGAGGGAGTGAGAGGAGAAGGGACTGGATTGAGAAGAGAAGGGAGAATCGGAGGTGAGATGAGATCGGAAGCTAACCTGGAGGGAGGAGGAATAGCTGATGGATGTGATTGCCTGGGAGATGGAGCTCGGAGGAGCTCCTGGATCCTCGCCTCGACGCGTCGGCAGCTCGCGGAGGCTAAGCGCGCGCAATGGCGGAGCGGCAGGGCTTCGCCTGAGGCACGGCGATCTCGCCGATCAGACTCCCTCTCGCTCGGCGGAGCAGGAGTGCTCAGACTGTCACTCTCGGGCCTCTCTCTCTCTCTCGCTCGAGCTCTGGTGGAAGGAAGTGATGAAATGGCGGATGGCTCAGCTCGCGGGGGGTTGAAGTCTTTATATAGGCGACGAGGGGAATGAACTTGGACGGAATCAAGGCTAGGGGGTGGTCGTTGACGAACTGATCGGTAGTTGGAGACGGTTAGGGTAGTTGGAGCTCGGAGAAGGAGGTTGACAGCTCGGATGGCCGCGAGGAGGAAGAAGGCGGAAGTTCAGAGGGAGGCTGGCGGGGTTTTGAAAGAATGGGGAAGACGATGAACAGTGCTGGGCGGCACTGTTCATCGGTTGAATAGTCAACCCGCCCAATAAATAATTAAATTAAATATATTTTAAATGTAAATTATGTATTAATTAATTAGGTTAGTTAAAGAAATAATAATAATATTTATTAATTAATTTTTTTTTATTTTATTTATTAAATAATTTTATAAATTATTTTTATAAATATAAATATATTTTTATTTACTTTTTAGAAGTTTATTTTGTAATTTTTTTAATAGATATGTGTATGTGTATTGACCTATAGGTATCTTACCTATGTATATACAATTTTTTTATTATTTTTATTTTATTTATTTTTATTAATTTATTTTACAACATTTTATTGTTAATTCTTTTATCTATTATAAACAAGTTTTATAGACATTTTTTACAAAAAAATATTAATTTATAAAAATATTGAAGATTGGATAAAATAGGTATTATGTACAAGAAGAGCCAAAAACCTAACTTTTGCATATGGACCCCAAAAATTATGCACCCAATTTTATAAAATAGTTTAGGAAATGCTATATACAATTAAAGGTGAGTTTGGGTGATTTGGAGTTTTTATTTGCAAGTTATGGGTCTGTGAAGTTTAGATTTTGGCTTTTTATTTTGTGTATAAATTGTACAATGAGTATTATTTTTGGGCAAACTCAATTTTGTATTTTTATTTAAATTATTATCTACAACTTTGATGAAGGAAGTTTTCAAGTTTGAAGTGGTCTTGATGATAAATAAAATAAGTGAGATATTTACATTATGGAGAGTGGATAATTTATTTTTTTGGTCTTGGTTTTCTTTGTATTTTTATAGGTTAAGATCCTTATCTCCCCCTACTTATTTCTCTTGTCGACCTGGTCAATATTGACCTGGTCTCGGGGTTAGGATCAGTCTGAATATTTTATATCCAGCCTTCTTTTTTTTTTATTTTTATTTTCCTTTTTCTCTTTATTCTTTTATTTTGGTGAAAATAAGTGTTAATTATATAATATTAATATTTGTGGTTAGAATGTTAATTTCATGGAGTTAATGGATATTTACATGCATTTTACCAAGGATTTTAGCCAAAATGAAAGAATAAAGGAGATGAATCATGGATTCATCAGTGACAAAGATATTTATTCCACTTAGATAATCGAGGATACAACAAGAGCGGTAGAAAAGGCCAGAAAGAAATTATTGATTGCACGGGGTCACCAGAAGAGCTATGCTGATCAGAGACGTCGCGATCTTGAATTTGAGGCCGGAGACTTTGTATTCTTGAAAGTATCTCCAATGAGTGATATTCAAAGATTTGGTGTCAAGGGCAAGCTGGCAACACGGTTCGTTGGCCCTTTCAAGATTTTGGCTCGTATTGGTAAGGTAGCATACCTTAAGGCAAGATGTCGTATTCAAAACATATATGTTAAATCCTACGTCTCGAGGATGAGACTTCCTTTAAGATTTTTATGATGTGAAACCTCATAACTTTTATCCAAAAATCTGGAGTATCTTTGACATCCAAAAAATCAAATAATTACGCTATTTCGTAGATCTCGTCGAGATCTTTCCACCGAGTCCAAGAACATCCAATTCTGACATTCCTAGCTCAAGATACCGATGTTTTAAGTTGGATGATCAATATCCATATATGGATCTGAACCGGATCCGAATTTAGATCCAAATTCACCTCTCCTTCTATAAATAGGAGATGGTAGGCTACTCTCTCAAAACCCTAGCCACCACAATCCTTTTCCCTCCTTGGAGCACCACCACCTTGGTCGGATTAACCACTGGAAGGTCGTCGTGGACGTCGGAGAAGAAGCTCCGATTGAAGATCCGCGACCAGCATCATGTAGGAAAGCTCGAGGTCACCTTCGTACGCGCATTCGCGCTATGATCAAGCGACGGAAATATCATTTCCGTGTGAGAAGAGATCCCGAGGGAACATCCTCGGAGGCAACGATGTTATACCTTCCTCTTGTTGTTGGTTTCACACGACTTTCGATCCCCTGTCTTGAAACATTTTAGATCCTTAGACATCTTTGCACCATGATCTCAAATGGTTTACGATAACTTGAATGGTATTTAGATATATATGTTGGACGGTTAAATATGATTCTTGTCTCCGTGATACATATGGGTTATCAACCCAAAGTCCTTGATTTAGTGGTTAGTCGTCATACATATATTCCACCCATAAAAAATTTGTTTGGACCAATATGCCATCGTTCTATCTAAATACTAGTTTCATTCGCATGGTTGATTTGGAATTTTTATATCCTTTAGAAGTATGGCTGTTCATCTAAGCTCAATCATTGAGGTTCATGTAATGTGATTTCCCATCAGAAAACGAGATTTCCTCGTATGCTTTGATCATCATATCGACCATGATTCATATGAACATTGAAATAAGGTGAACATGTGGACTCACATTTCTTCACGTGATTGTAAAATCATGTCAATTTGTGTTTATGCATACGAAATAAACCATGCGAATCTGATCAGGAGATTAAGAAGGTGTGCATAAAATCTAAGTCCTCTTTATCTCTTTTCATTCGCGAACTTGCTCGACAGTTCCTCCAGGGTAGTTAATTGATGCGCTATCCTAGCTCATGCTCAATGCGATCTGTACAGATGCAATTTGACAAGATATTTAGATGAAAACAAATAAGACTGCAATTTGACAACTCTATGTCGAATACGCATTCCCTCTAGAACAAGCCATCCAATCTTATCAGCAAAGATAGAGCAATTTTCGTGTTTAAATTAAGCAAGCCGATCACAGCAGTTGAATGAATCTGGTGAGCAAGCAGAAGTAACCAGAGACAAGATAAGCTCGAACAATGTATTTGCTAACTAAGACATAACAATATCCGAACAAGAAGAATAAGTTCAACATCTCCATATGATATAGAAGCAAAAAAATTCTGCTAACAGAACAAAATGGTTGAAAGGAGACAAAACACAAAGATAACTCTCAACAATTTAAAGAGAACTCCAGAAAAAACAAGCGCTACACGCTCTTCTTCAGCTTCGAGAGTGAGTTCTTGTCTAAACGCAGCAGACCTCTGAAAAAAAACAAGAGCACACATGTTAGGAAATAGCGTGATTTTTCGGTAACTAATTTCCACAAGGTTCATAACATGGATTCTAGCAATAAGAGAGCATGAATGGGCAGATTAAAGAGAAAATACAGTACTACTTAAGATGCACATTCTCAAGAGCGTCATGCCGATCAAAGCCCTCACCAATCCCCCGTACAACCAAAAGGAGCACATAGTACACTCTAGACCTTTGTATTACTCGTCCAAGTAGAAACGTGGATCTTCGACTAAAAATCAAAGATATATCATCGTATATATGTTTTCAATAAAAAATAACGCAACCTTGTGATGTTAGAAATTAGCTTGATGTTAGAAACCACTGTGATGATCGAGCACCAGGCAAGGTCCACTGTACTGGACAGACAAGACAGCAAAAGATTATAATACCAACCTTCATTTCGCCAGCATAACCTTGAATCTGTCAAAATCACCAAGTGAAGCTCTCCGCTTTTTACAATAAGCTTCCTGCCCCAGGAGCTGTTCTCCCACTTGTTCTTCACGTCTGAAATAAGATCAGGAAAATTGAGCTCGGGTGGGGACATTATAATAAGAAGCAGCTTCGGGATTCATACCTGCAGCTTCCATTGCAGCAATCAGGGTCTTCTTCTTCTTCCGCATCCTCTTGATATCATTTTTTGCTCAGGTGGGGACATTATAATAAGATTTTGCTCTTATATATGGACTCGGATTCAGAGTTGAACTAGATGCAGTTGTATCAATTGATACTAGAGCTGTTTGGATCACCTGTTAGGTTCCTAGTAAACAGGCTACACCGACTATCTACCCACCGTGGCATACACAAAAAAATAGAGCAGAGCAGAAAAAGCAACAATAACAGTGCCATATTGAAAAGCAAAAATGTTGACTCCAATTTGACAACTCTATATCAAATACGCATTCCCTCTGGAACAAGCCATCCAATTTTCGTGTTTGAAGAGACATGTTAAACTAAGCAAGCCGATCACAACAGTTGAATGAAACTGTAAATCTGGTGAGCAAGCAGAAATAACCAGAGACAAGATAAGTTTGAACAATGTATTTGCTACCTAAGACACAACAATATCCGAACAAAGATAAGAAGGTCAACATGTCCATATGATATAGACTCACAAAATTCTGCTAGAAGTGCAAAATGGTTGAAAGTAGACAAAACACAAAGATAACTCTCAATATTAAAAGAGAACTCCAGAAAAAAAACAAGCGTTAAGTGCTCTTCTTCAGCTTCGACGGTTCTCGTCTCACCGCAGCAGACCTCTGAAAAAAAAGGATGGAAAAATAAAAAAGAGGCACAAGTTCCACATGCGATATTGGCTGGAAACTTTGAGCCCATTACATCTGTTAAGAACCTCACCAATGAAATTTTCCACGACAATATTAAACCGATTAAGAGAGGTCCCCCGTCAAGGATTCGACGATGATGCACGAGCGCCATGGTTCTGCGTACTCATCCACGGGAAATTGAAATTGATCCATTGCTGCAAGTGTGGGTGATTCCCTAGGAGTTCATGCACCTGCAAAAGAAAAAGGGATTCGTAGTAGAGCGTCGATTATGCATAGAAAAAGGGATCCATGTCCTGTTGGATGGATCGTGTACCTCACGATAGGCTTCCTCTATAGTTTTCCTCCATTCGACGTAATCTATAAGGATCTTGAAAAAAGATTCCGCAACCACTTCTCCACTCGCCTGGATTAACACACAACACAACGATCTTACTTCTCAATTTTTCCAAGTCGAACGACGAGCAACGATGTACGTGGGAGTGCTCGTACCTGTACTTGTATCAAGAGGAAGACAACTTTTTCGAATGCAAAATCCCTCGTCTCCTTCGAGGTAAGGGGACACGGGCCAGGCTCCCGCGAATCCAGTTTACTCAAGGGCGTTCCCAGATTTCCAAAATCATATGAGAGGTAAGTAAATTCATGAGATAAAGCATCTCTGTTGCCTCTGTTTACCATGCATATACATCATAAGAAAACCACAAAAAAAAGGTCAACGGAAAAAGGTTGCAAGTAAATGGAGTCGTACCTCCCATATTCATATGTGTCCAAAAGATTGTCAACGTGGTTCAAGAAACAATCAAGTTTATCTCTAAGGTAATGGAGGAATATTTTGTCAGCATTCGTCGGTGATCGCTGATCGTCACCGACGGCATAAGCAGTAGCAACACTGTACGGTTGAAAAACAAGATTCCGGTATATACAACAATCTCATACAAATATGATCGCATTTAAAAACGGGCTTCTTTAGCGACGGATAATGCAATGGTTAAAAATAGACGTAGCTAAAGCTAATTCAATTGCAACGGAATTTATATTTGTTGCATTCAATTAACAATCACGATGTTTAGGAATTATGAGATGAAAGCGTACACAAAATCCAATGTTGACTCTTCCTGATCATCCTCTACGACGGTCGCCTCCAACGGACCGTGGCAAATGGCAGGGTAAAGAGGACAGAACTCAGGATAAAGGCGAGTGAACTCGACCAACATATTGCGGTCATATTGCTTGAGCAGTTCAGACACCTGCATCGAAGTAGGACATGTTTGAGTAGATTTGCAACTAACAATTAGATAATTAAATGAGCGAACAAGCATACCTCAGAGAAAGCTCCTTCATAAGAGCCTATCCTCTGACCGTAACGGCTAAGAATTTCGACCAGTGAGAATTTGTCTACCTCGCCACCTCCAAGAAGATCCTAAAGTCAGGAAAATAGGTTCAATTAAATCATGGTCGAATCAATTGGGAAAACTAATGATGGACTACACATGCCTCGACTCTCGACAAGAATTCTTGCCGCAAATCCTCTCCAGCTTGGGTCGACACGCGTTCATCGATCTGGATATTGAGGTATGGAGGCATTGAAGTGTTCCAGCTCCAGATCAGGTCATCACGGCCTGTTAAAGCGCTTTTCACACCGACGAGGATGCTACTTTTCAACGACCTGCAATCAAGTAGACCATACAAGAAAGATGCGGAAACTACGCGAAACATAAGAGAAGGGAAAGAAGAAGAAAACCGTCTGTTTGGCTGATTGCTGATGAATTCTAGTAGCCTAAGGTATCCTCCACCGAGCTCACGCTCCAAGAACTCGATGAACTCCATCGCTTGCTTGTAAATAATCCTCCATCTGTTGCCCGACATTAAATTCACAGAGGCAATCGATGAAGAAAAGCGTGACAATGCGATTAGTAATGATCTAAATCTTAAAAAACTGCGAATCAGATCAGGTAACAGTTCTGTTATCATACAATTTTGTTGTTTCAGGGATGTGCTAAATCAGATCACAATGCAGTCTAAGATGATATCTTAGACCTTTGAGATAAAATGTCTAGTAATGTACAATCAAAATGAAACTTGTGAGTATGTAGAACAATTTGTTGTGTATATTCGTATTCGTAACTAAAGGATATAGAGAGAATAAATAAATTACTATACTTATTTCCGAATGGTATAGTAACATAAATAATATGTTACTAGTAACATAAATAATATGGTATAGTAACATAAATACGAATTAATATTCGTATTCGTAACTAAAGGATACAGAGAGAATAAATTTGTGTATTCGTATGTTCATAGTGATGCAGATGGCCCAAATGGTTGCAAACAGTGTCGTCCTCTCCGGTCTAGACTGTTTAGTCACCTCCTGAAAACTACTGTACATCTTCCTTCGCGCGAACTCAAAACTAGGAACTCTATCAAATATTCTTCACCCAATACTAAAACACGAACCAATAAACTCCAGATAAGTAATACATACCGAAATATATAAAATAGGCCCAGTGCTTGCTCAAAAGCTAGTGGTGTTCCCGAAGTTCATTGTTTTGCAGGGGCATTGATACATAAGTAGGTATCTTTAGTGCTGTTTAGTGTAGTTTGTTCCCAAAGTTCATTGTTTTGCAGGGGCATTGATACATAAGTAGGTATCTTTTGTGCTGTTTAGTGTAGTTTTTTGCCTTTACTACATGGTTGTATCTGACACGCATAAATTCATCCGTTGATTGCCATTTTATTGGAGCGTTGGGAAGCTCTGCTTCTTTTTTGTGCTTAGTGGTGTCGATTTCTTTTACTGGAGCGGATTCGGAAGGGATGGTTGTGCCTGGCTTCGTATTCGTAACTAAAGGATACTATGAGTAAACTTAAAACATCTTCCATTTCCGCATGAGGATGTATCACAGTGATAGAATCTTGATTTCAGAGGACAGAAATCGCAGCAATGACAGAATCTATATAGAGAGAACAGCAAGAGGCGAAGGGAAAATCTCGCATACCGATCAGTTTGCAGCATGTTGATCTGAGCCCGGAGGTAAGGAATCCGAGCAGCGAAGGGTCGGCAGATGTCTTCAGAAGGGCTTCGGAGGAGGAGAAGATGGAGATGGGAGGACGAAGGGGGTGGGTGTCCTTTTTGCTTTCTGGCGCGCAGAGGATAGTGCACGTTGCCGTTGGATGACCAGTGGGAGAAAGGGGATGGCAGGATGCCGTTGGAGAAAGGACAGGAACGGGTGAAATTGCAGGCATTTTCTATGTTATCGAATGGAATCAAATTTCCAACTCTCAAATGTAATAACCCTTTCAATCTTTTGACGAATCCGTAATTAAAGGATACAAGGAGGGTACAAGTGCAAAAAAGACCGATTATTTGCTTATGACAGCAAAGGAGAACGACTACCGGTCTGATGCAGCCCTTGCTGCATAGGGAATATTTATATCTCTATACATATCCATTCCTAACTGTACATGTCCTGTATAAGTTGCAACGAATAAAAATACAAATACGTAGAGCAACTTCTTCGCGATTATAATTTCGATTCGACAAGATCCCATGTACCCCTGGAAAGAAGAGCATCCATCTCTTCGTCCATGACCTTTCGACATCCTGAATCTTGCAAAGCACTATGGTGGTCTCTCGGAATAGAGATAGACATGAGAGCATCTGTATAACTTCTGTCATCACAAGATAAACCAGTAGTAGAAGCGAAATGAGTCATTGGATGAGAAATGCATTGCCTCTTAGTTTCTGCGAAGAGCAATTGGTAGATCTTGGGGAGCATCCGGGACAGTATTAGAGGGGACACTTGTAGAAAGCATATCATCCTGCAGTAAAGAAACATGTAAAGGGACATCCGATGGTGAAGATCTACGTTTGTAGACAATGGTTGGAGGTGGAATATCCAGAGGGATATCTGTAACATGTTGAGTGAAGAAACCGGTCTTTTCAAAAAAGGTTACATCTACAGAGATATAATAGCGATGTCCATTAGGATCATAACATCTGTAACCTTTTTGAGTACGAGAATAACCGAGGAAGACACACTTGATTGCACGAGGAGAAAGTTTGTCTGTTGTGTGAAAGTTATGAACGAAAGACACACATCCAAAATGCACACTTTCTTCGTTTGGTTAAGGTAAAGCAGAAACATAGTCGGTATTGCAAAAGGAAATAACCGTGAATTTTGTAAGAAATCATGGGCATGATGATGATATCGAAAGAAAGGGGGGCATAATTGATATAGCAGAAGTTAAGAAGGCGCAAGTGCTAAAATCCTGAAATAATATGACGATGAATCGGATTTGGATACATCCATATCCACTTTCATCCATGTTAATCAGTCATCCTCCTTAACACATTTCTTGTTGAAATAAATGAAAAACAAAAGAGAGAAGGAAGGGTTTAATCATCAAGCATGAGGGATTAAAGAAGTAAGGAACACAATGATACTGCAGAATTTAAGAAGGGCACAATTGATAAAAATCCTAAAATAAATACCGCAACGAATCGAATTCAGATATATTCATATCCACTTTCATCCATGTTAATCGACCATCTTTTTTACCACATTTTTTTGTTGAAATAAAAGGAAAAAAGGAAGGATTCAATCATCAAGCAAGAGGATTAAAGAAAAGAGTCCAAAGGTATGCATGCCTGAATAGTGAATAGTGCGTCCATGGATATTGGAAATATGGATGTGATAAATAGATTATATGGGATTTAATGACCTTTGTTTGGACTCGGGAAGAAGCAATAATGCCCCATGTCCGGTTGTCTTTCGATTCCTCCCCAACCATGTTCCATAGATTCATGTTTATCATCTCATCTCACCAAGTTTTGTACTTTCTTCCTGTTGTTGTTTATTATATTTTTATATCCAACAGAGCATACATGGGATGATATGATTAAGGATATTTACACCTATAATTTTGAGGAGTTTCGTATTTGTGTACATAATTCTTAGGGTTATGGGTGTGAGATGGAGTGACTATGCAAGATTTATCGTATAATTTGTGAGGGTTATGGGTATGGATGAAAATGAATGTGAATATATTCATATCCGATCCACTATTGTATTCGTTTTATACATATTTTTACATTCGTATTTGTATTCATTTTAAAATGGATGCAGATATGAATATCACTTTAACATTCGTTCATATTCGCATTCGTATTCGAATATTCATTTTTCGTACATAAGTAACATGATAGATTTATTTATAACTATACATAACGATATTTTATGATTGCATTTATCATTTTTGATATAAGTGTTTTGAAATTATTATATCTGGTATATCTATTTTATGTGTAAATCATCCTTAGCATATATATTTTAATTAATCTATAAAATATTTCTGTTATTATTCGTATCAGATTCGCATTCATTTTACATTCGAATTCATTTTTAAGGATATAGTAATGCATTTTTCACATTCATCAATATTCGTATCCGCATTCATGTTCATATTTTAAAATGAACATATTTTAAAATGGATAAGATATGATTATACCTACATTTGTATCCGTATCTGACCGTTTTCATCCCCAGTTATGAGTGTGAGATGGAGTGACTATTTAGGGTTAATATCGTAATTCGTGATTGTTGAGGGCTATATACGTAAATATGAAACTACCCATGGGTATGGGTGTAACTTCCATATGAATACACATTCCCTTGTCAACAAGTGTGCATGGATTTCAAGATAAAGTGGTCATATTAAATTTACATTATTTTAGTATATATCTGCCTTATATATATATATATATTCTTTTTTTTCAAAAAGAATGAGATTAAAAAAGTCGATAATAAGTATTTGAATAATCGGGTCATTCATTAAGGGTGTGTTTCGTTGGAGAATAGCCTTAAGAATAAGGACGCTATTCCCCTCCAATCTCCTCTCCTCCAAGTACGACTATCCCTCTCCCTTCCCCTTTATTTCACATTAATTCACTCTTATTCCTATCTTTATTCCACGTTACCTATCTTTATCCCACCTTATTCCACGTTATTCATATCCTTCCAATCAAACATGAATATGGTCTTATTCTAGCTTATTCATCGCCCTTATTGCGGCTTATTCCCGAATCGAACGCTCCTGAGAATAATTCAATTATTGAGGACTAATCGAATTTACTTGGACTTTAGTCGGTTTTGTATTACTTTTTTATTATTTTGAATCTACAAGCTATTTTTTTACCCATATATTCTTATATATTTATATAGATGCATATATTTTGTATATTAACATAACGAACAAAATTCAAATGAAACATTAAGCATCTTAGATTAATTTTGCTTTACAACAAGAAAAATAAAACATAAAACAAAGTTTGCGTAAATAAATAGTGATTAATTGGACCGATTCGGTCGGAGTCATTATTGCTGACCAAGCCCTACTCGTCTACGTACAATAGAAGCGCCAGTACATCGGAAATCCAGGCGATACACAAGGCAGTCACAGACTGGGTTTTGGGCTCTAATCCTTACGACGTCGCACACCTCACTTGGAAGGAAACCTTCCTATGCAACCTGAAAACAAATGAGGGATTTGCTCACCCCAAGGCAATGAGTCAATTAATCAGTTTTATTTAGGTCGTATTTTTAGCAGTTCCTTTTTTATTTTTTTTTGTTATCACTTGTTTTGAGTCAATTTAATACAAGCACCTAACGTTTTTGTCTTTTTTTTTATTCCTATTGATCCAAAAACAGAGGGATAAGGTTGGCAAAGCAATGCAAGGCGACACTAAGATGGAAATCTCACCTTAGTGCCTAAATGATGAATGCTCGGTTAGAAGACTTACAGTGCTTCCCAGCTCTCTCCATGCGGGATGCAAAACAGAAATTTATAAACCATACTATATGTCGATATGCACACGGAAATCATCCTAAGCAGGCAATTGCTAGCGTGAAGAATCAAATGCTAAACACACAAAGCGGGACCTATTAGTCCGGTCTTGGAATCTCCTCGGTGCCCACCACAATAGGTCCTGCCAGCGCAGTATGGAGACTCTTGTGGCGCGGTGGTTCCAAATTATGTGTTCAACAATTAATTATATCTATGTCCAAACGATAAGACTATAGGTGCATGCAATGGTTGTTAGGTGTTTGGCTTTAGATTACACGATCAAGCAATCCTAAAGACTAAGGGCTCATTCCACAAAAATAAAGAAAACGAAACCGGAAAATAAGCATGTGGTGAAAACGCGTCAAAACTGCGGTGAGCCCCCAAGTGAACAAATACTTGAAAATTGGGCCCAAGTATCCAAAGTCTAGAGTACCTGTATTATTACAATTTAATCAAATATTTCTCTCTCACAAAAAAGAATAAAAATCTAACTATCCTCTCTCTCTCTCTCAAGTCCTCCTGCTCTCTCCTGCCGGCTAGGGTAGAATAGCCAGCTCCGCCTCCCAAGGCTGCTCAGGATCCCTTAGGAGATCCTCCTCGGTCAGTGGTCCCTCACAAGAAAATAAGAAAGGGATGTCAGACAGTTCAAAACCAATTATAAAATAGAATTAGACAATCAAAAATGGCTAAGCAAGTAAAAAGATACAAGTCTACTCTACAAGCCGATGTTCCCCAACAATGGTGTCATTTGAAAAACAGAAAGGTGAGAGCCGCTAAGTAATGGTCTGACAGATCAGACTCATTGTCGCTGAGGAGACTACTCTGGCCTTCACATTTATCAACAATCAACCCACACAATCAATTAAGCAATCAAGATCAAGGATCAAAATTTATTATACCCTACTAAGAATGTATAGTGTCAAGCAAGTAGGTGTCGAGCACAGAAAGCAAAGGAGTAAAGCAGACTAAGTGAAAATCAAATGCCCTATGTCTTGTGAACTACTTAGCCATGTGGGACTTTTGTGGGTTTTTAATTTTATATTTTTTATTTAATTTTTTATTTATATATTTTTTATTTTGATTTTTAATTTTCTGATTTTATATTTTCTTTTTATGTTTTGTATTTTTTTTCTTTTGATAAAGATATAATATCTATATGGAATATATATACACTAGAGATAAAAGAGGGGTAAAAATAGGGGAAAATAGTCGAAATACAGGTAAAAAATATTTTTGTGCTTTTTATATGTTTCTAATGTTTTTATGATTTTTCTAGATTTTTTCTATTTTTTTGGTATTTTTAGGGGCAAAAATACTGAAAACAATGAATAAAAGAAAAGACTGAAACTAAAATGGAGAATTCAAATAAAAATCAATAACAAAAATTCTCCAAATTAATTTTAAATTGAAAATAATAAAATAGAGAAAAGTAGAAATAGATATTATATTTTTAGGATTTTTTAGGAATTTTTAGTATTTTTATGAAGGTTTTTGGGATTTTATAATTTTTAGGAGTTTTCCTTTGTATATTTTTAATGATTTTTGGATTGAAGTTAAAACACACAAAAACAAATAAAATATATTTTTTTGGAATTTTCAAAAACTTTTTTTTAATTTTATGTATTTTGTAATGCAAACAGTGCTGAAAATGCATGTTTTTGAATTTTTATAAATAATAAAATGCGATAAAAAAGCAAAACAAAAATATGGCATCGAAGAGCAATGCAACAGACAGCTATGATTTTTTTGGTGATTTTTGCAATTTTATATATGCATGAAATAAATAAAATCAACAAAGAGAAAAATCAGTTCTTACAGGGGCATTTATGTAAATATCAGAAAGCTAAGGGGCTCAGATGTAATTTTTTCACAAAAGTATAAAGCAATAAAAATATTCCAGGACTAAATGTAAATACACAAAGCACGAAGTCCTTCCCTACAAAATTACCAAACCCACGTGTACGGGACACGTGACCTGGCAGGGACCTAAGCGCAATTAACACAAACCTTAGGATCAACTGCAATTTGTCCAAATATAATACACTGTAATTAAATGTTTCGATACTAGAATTAAATTGCTAAACCCACAGGGGGTCCCCTGCAAAATGCTTGCACCTTACGTGCACAGGCACACGAGGTGACTTGGTGGAGGACCTAAATGCAATAATGAAAAGTCCAAGGGCCTAGTCATAATTATTACATAATAATTAAAGCAGCATGTGAAAGTTTTAGGATTATTTAGGAAATACAAAAACTAGCGGGGGCTTGAATGCAAAATTACCCCGCCTAAGTGCATCCGACGACTGACAGCATTTCACTTGATACGTGGCGGGCTCTAGACGCACGATACCCCTTCGCAATCGGACGGCTGCAATTAGATGGTGGAGCAGCGATCAACGGCGCAGACGAAGCAGATCGGACGATGGCTGGAAGACCTGGGTGCATATTCTTGATCCAACGGATAGGAGGGCCCTTCGACGAACAGGGATGAACTCGCGAGGTGTGAGGTTCCCCAACGTCGATCGACCTCCTCTGTTGCTCGATGGCGTTCCAAGAGGGCCCAGGGGGTTCCTGCAGGTGTCGTGAAGGTTTTGGAGGCCACTTGAGGCGGTGAGTTGGCCGAATGCGCTCGCACGGAGGTGGCGGAGCTGAGGTGCTGAAGAACCTCCAGCGAGCGCCAAAATTTGGCTCCAGCCGACACGGGTTTTGTGTACCTGCAAGGATAAGTTACAAGGGTCGCGGGCAAACTGCCGCGATCCTCCAGAGGGCAAAACAAAGCGAGAGGCAACGAGGGGGGGTTTCGTCTTCGGCTGGAAAAACTCGACGCACGACCAACGATGAAATCCGAAGATTTCACGATGATTTAGCGAGAGACAATGGAGGGGCGAAATGCGGGGATGTTTTGAGCTATTCTAAGGGCTAGAGAATGACATAGTAAGGAAAAAAGGACCTCGCTAAGGAGGCGTTGAAAGCTGACTCCGGCGAGCCCTTCGGCGAGGGGATACACTCGATTCGACGCCGCTTCATCCTCTCCAATGCATGCAAATGCTCCCTGTTGTCACCAGGAAGGGCTTAGACGATTTAGGTGGAGGTTAGAGTGGGGGAAGAGTGATCAAAAGTGGAAGGGAAGTTGAGGGGTCCTATTTGAAGAGTTGACGACGTGGGAAGTTCAAGGGAGGATCATGGGTGCTGCGATGATCCAAAGTCCGAAAAAACACTAGGGCGTGTAAGCCCATTCATCAAGGAGAAAAAGTGTAGAAGAGGCCGACGCGAGAAGATGTAAGGCTCGGACTCCAAAAATGGTCGAAAACCAAGAGAAAAAGTCACGCCTGACACAGGAGTAGGGGGGTCAGACAGTTGACCTTCGGAGATGAGTGTGGGTTATTCTGTAGGAGTTCATACACCTTGCAAAAGAAAAAGGAACTCGTATAAGAGTGTCGATTACTTATAGGAAAAAGGGATCCAGGTTATGTTGGATGGATCTTGTAGCTCACAATGGACTTCTTATGTGGTTTTTATCCAATTGACATAATCTAAGGATCATGTGATTTGAGAGAGAGGGAGGGACTCGCGGGCTTATCGCCCAACAAACCACAGCAAACGATCCAAACGGGATAATTGACCAAGTCCATTAAAAATTCTACACAGGATGAAAATCCGTAACTATTTTCGGAAAGAACGACAGGATTAAGATAGATCTTAAGGTTCACGAAAGGCTACATAAGTCGAAGCAGACGACACCACAGCAGCACAAGAGATGGCGATCACATGAGATGGAGATGGAGTTGGAGACGATGGAGGAGAGAGGACAGTTCTGCTGCATCCCCAACGACGTCCTCCTCCAGATCCTCCTCCGGCTTCCGGTGATGTCTCTGCTAAGCGCGAGGCTCGTCTGCAGGGAATGGCGTGCACTCATCTCCGATGGACTGTTCCTCGACGCGCATCAAGCACGCATGGAGGCCAGCTTCCAGCTGCACACCTTCCGACACACCATGAACGAAGCCAGGCACAACCATGGCTTCAGAATCCGCTCCGTCGACAGCCTCCCGGCAGCCGAAGACCGCACCCGGGAGCCGACATCTCCGTGCATCAGTGACAAGTGCTTGTACACTAATTATCGCTGCCCCATCGTGTACCGGACGTCACCGGAAAGCCATTGGCTGTGCACCTACAAGAGGCGGCTTCCATGCTTCGTGTTCGAGTGCGTGCATGATCTCCCCAGATCGATCTGGGGGGGCGACCCCCCGACCCCTGAGGATCATAGACTGTGCATCTTCAAGAAGCCGCACGGATGCCTCAACTACAAGTGCCTGTACAATCTCCTGAGGGGCTGCTTCCTCACCCTGCCGGTGTTCTCTGAAGCATGGAAGGAGTGGATGCAAAGGTTAGTGCAGTCGAGGGAACTTAGAGCTTCTCGCAGTGCTGCTCTCTCGTTAAGAACTTCGAATCGCTTTTTTTCTTCGGAGAATACACATTAATTACTGTTTCACGTCCTTTTGGTTGTTGAAATTCGTTAGCAGAGGTTGTCTTCATCCTTGAAATCCGTCTCGGATACGGATACAGACATAAGTATTACTGTATTTTTATCCATTTTTTAGTATAATACGGTTACAGATACGGATACGGATATTGACGGATATTAAAACTATCATACCATATCTTTAAAAAACGGATACGGATGTAAAACAAATACTTATCGCACATGAGTAACGTTAGAAATACTCTATAGAATGAACTTAAATATATAAGAATTGGATGAAAAATACAGGATATTAATTCACTAAATGTGTTTGTATCATAAAAATTATGTAAATATGGTAAAATAAGGTAAGGAATTATGTTATATAGGGTTAAAAATAAATTTATGACTATATTTATATACGAAAACGGATGTACGGATACAGATACGGATGTTTACGGATATCACAATGATATCCATATCCGTATCCATTTTAAAACAAATACGGATACGGATGTCAAAATATGTATAAAAAGGATATGGTGACGGATCGAATATGGATATATCCGTATCCATTTGCATCCCTAATATTGTCGCCGACCGTTTTTTTTTTGCAAAAATCTTATAAAAAATCCGACCATGTTGATCGAATATACAAAAATTGTTCTGCATACTCACAAGTTTCATTTTGATTGTATATTCCTAGGAATTTTATCTCAAAGGGAGGGATATGGATACGGATAAGGATATATGTATTATCGTATCCTTATCTGTTTTTGTATACGAATATGGATAGGATATTGACGGATATAAACAATATCTTACCATACACTACAACAAAAACCGATTAGGGCGACGGACTTGTGGCGACGGAAAAGCGATTTGCAGCGACAGAAAACACTATGGCGACGGCTAATCCGTCGCGCGTCATCCGTCTCCAAAAATCGCGTCGCCACAGACTGTAGCGATAGCGGTTATGTCGTATAATAATTTTGTGACGGATATTCCGACACCAGAGTTGATATAAAAATGCCATTTGTGGTGACGGATTATTCTGTCACCAAAACCTAATACACTGAAAGTACCTACTGTATTCTCACATGCTACATGCAATAAAGCTCATATAAATTCAAGCCAACTATAAAGATACGTTAGATGTTATTATGTACACAAACAATTAACTTGTTAAATGACTTCATCCTTTACATGTCATAGATATGGTTACAAAAGATGACTACTAGTTATTACATCTAAAACATCATTGAATCTCTTCTCCTTATGCATTGTGCGGAGGATGTTCTCCATAAATAGCACGTACTCGGGATCTTGGCCATTAACCTCAATCATCCCTAGACTGATTTCTATTCATCAGCAAAATGCTTCTTTGCATCAGCAGCAACAGCTGGGTACACATACGAATGTCCCAGACTGCAACAGCAACACCAACAGCGGCATCCCCAATCATCATATATGCTGCAACATCCAAGAACTTCAGGACAAGTCCCACACACATCTAGTGCGTCACTACAGATGCAAGGCCAGCAGTCCTCTCAAAAGCAGCACATGTCTCAGCTCCAATCTCAAACCCAACAGACCGATACTTTACAGAGGGGGATGCTTCAAAGGCACCCTGCTTTAGCCCCCAAGAATATGATTGAGCAACAAAATCAGCCTCTCCAAGCACACAGAGTGCTTCCGGAGGCCCCATCAACTTCTGCGGATTCAACTGCGCAGACAACATTTGCTGGAAAGGACGTACAAGAAGAGATTTATCAGAAGATAAAATCTTGGAAGGAGATGTATTATACCGAAGTCTGTGAAATGTATCACAAGCTCACTATGAAGTTGCAACCACATGAAGGCCGTGGGCTTCCTCCTGCTAAGCAGTCTGACCAACTGGAGAACCTGAAGAAGTATAAGATACCATTAGAGCATCTGATAGATTTATTACAATTGCCTAAGAGCAGTATTCGTCCTTCCTTGAAGGATCAGCTCCCTTACTATGAGAATCTAATTATCAGTGTGTTTAGTTCAAATAGGAGAAGATCGCCACAAGGACAACAATTCCAAACCACTGGTGTTATTAATCAGTCAACGCAACAGCAACCTGATACCGTTATAAATCCGGTATTTCTTAAGAGATAAAAGCACTCTCCAAAACTTATGCCATTCGTTCTTCTTTAGGAAAAGAATAGATTGTTTATGTTATAAAACATTGATTTTAAACACCGTGTCTATCCAGTGTCTATCCAGTGTCTATCCAGTGTCTGTTTAGGCATAATTTGCAGTGTGTGACACTAGTAACTAAAAAAAGGCTCTTGATAATAGTGATCCGATAACATCATATTGTTTGCATTTCTGCATTGAAATATTCCAGTATTATGTATGACTGATTTGATAAAATTATCGTCATTTATGAACCTTGAACAACAGATGTCTTAAATGTTCCTTTTACTACTTTCTAAAGCAAAAGAGGAAAGTGCATCAAAAGCTAAACCATTTTTCATTGTATCATCATTGTCCAAAGAAAAACCATCCCCGTCGAGCAGGCGCCAAGTCCTGCACATTGGTATGAATCTCGATATCAAGTCCATATATTTCCTGGCATCCATTTGTGATATCTGTAACACACCCCTGAAGACAGATAGGAGAATAGCTTTCTGTTTTGAGATTCCAGTAGTCCCTAAGCCAGTGCCCTTGAGAATTTGAAAGGGATATTGTTATTTAGATCGATGCGTACATCTCTAAAATGGTAGAAAGGTTGTATCTTCTTTCAGTATATTACCATCGACGTTAGGAGAATAGGCTTGTTCTCCTACATACAGAGTACCATTTAACTTCATCGACCTCAATTAACCATCTAAAATATTTTGGCTGCGCAATTCACAGTCATCGTTAAGCTTCAGTGTTTATAATGGTGGGTACATAACTGAAACTGAATCGCAATTGCTGTAAACACCGGGCAAATTCGTACCGCACTCACATGCTCTAAACGACTGGCCAAGCGACAGCGAAACCAAACCACCTGCTGCAAAACAGACCTCCAATGCAGGTGCAAAAAAACAGACAGGTTTTAAAATGACATCATTAACGAAGTCACAAAAATCGCATACCCTCTAGCCACACTCTGCAAGTAAATCTTCATTTTTAGTCAAACAGTTCTTTCTCAGAAAACATCACAAAGTATACACACAATATATGCCTGCCTTTGGTACAGTAAAATCAAACAGCAACCCAAAACATCCCACATATTGCAAAAAAGTAATATGTGATTAATTATTTACATAAATTCACAAGTTTTATATCCAAAACTGGCCTCATTAATAGCAAATATGTTTCAGAAAATTTTAAAGTATGGTGTATCTATGAGATACCACTCTCCAAGCTCTATACATTATGAGCTACAGATATTTTATCCCATGATTCCATCCCCACATCCCCAAACTGCAATGCAAAAATATTGCATTGTGATTAAGAACGACCGCATGCCAACATTCTAGAGGAAACCGTCCTCTAGAATGCCACCTTCCTTAATTTTTAGTTCTAAATTCGTTCAAAAATAGTGATAGGACTGTGAGCAGATATCCAAAATAGGCAGGACGAGTAATGCATTCATAAAAAAATAATGTAAACATTCAATAAATAATCTAAACAATAATATAAAGAAAAGCATGTAACATAGAAATCATGTAGCATAATAAACAACAATAAAGTTTTTACCCAGTATCCTCATGTTCCACCCTTTGATCATGATCTTCAGGTTCAACAGATGGCCCACCTCGTGCATGCACCTGCCACTGATTGTTGGCCTCAGTCTCCATGTTTGTCTTCCGCTTATAACCTCTTCCACCACCTACTTCCATCATGCTCCAGCCAGCCAAACGCCTTGCACTATGCCCTTCGTTCCATCCAGCTTCGCTCTCCGTCCTCATCGATCTCCACTGACGATCACCTCTATCACCACCATGCATAGCTCCTGTGCTTTGCCAGTCATCATCATCCCAACGATCATCATCGCCCTCCAGCTCCGCCCTTGCTCTCCAGCTTTCCCCTCTCTCACGACCTGTCCACAACCGATCACCACAGCTTCCTCTACCTCCACCGCGCCCTCGGCCTCCACCTCGACCTCGATCTGTCCACAACCGATCGCCTTCACGACATGTCGCTCGCAGATCACCATAATCTTGAGACCATTGAGCATCGTCACCTCGCCAGCTTCCTATACCTCCACCACGCCCTTGGCCTCGACCTTCGCCTCGGCCTCCGCCTCTGCCTCGGCCTCCGCCTCCGCCATCCATTGCGGAGAAGTTGATCGCGATAGGCTCAAGAAATACGGGACTGGGCTATTTCTCAAGAAATACGAGAGGTAAATGACGGCTGCGTCTATTTGCAACGAACATATATATTGTAAAGAATTTAGGGTTAGGTTTTTTATGTAACAGCTGTTGGATCGCACGTGACTGGGCGATGGAAAGATAGCAACCGAAATCGCAAGGGAATGTATTCAGCGATAACCACGTGACGATGGCTGAAGCAAAAAATCAGCTTTAGTATTAATAATTAATTAATAATGGAAAGTCCTCTCGGAGAACCGCATCGCAAAAGCTGTAAGTTGTAACGTCATCTGGAGAAATTTATAACGATAAAGAACGAAATTAAGAAAGAAGGATATAAGAACATATTTGAACCATAATTTCTCAAGCATGTAGAAATGCATTGCGAAGAAATCTTTCTGAGATGGAATAGCATCATTTACATAGTAAGCATCGCGTACATCGCTTAGCAGACGATTGCCTCTCCTGTAAATAATAGATATAAAATCAAAAAATTGATTAATAAAATAATTAGAATTTACATACAGTCGGGTAAAGAAAATCAAAACGGGTAAAAAATGATATGTATCAGCATGAGTTATCCATTTTTAAACCTCATACGATGGCAATTCTAGAAATTGGTCTAAGCACGCTCTATGTTCTATATTGTAGACTAAAAGAGAATTTAAAATGCAATTTCCCAATATATTATGGTAATTTTTAAAATTTTCCTTTCAAGAGGGTTAAGACAACTATGTTCTGAGGACTTGTATTTGTGGCAACGGCATGTTCTGTCGCCATAGGTTTCTGTCGTCACAAGTCCGTCGCCCTAATTGTAATTGCTTTTCCGTCACCACAAGTATGTCGCCCTAATTGCTTTTTGTTGTAGTGATATCCTAAAAAAACGAATATTGATCGCGTACGAGTAATGTTAGAAATAATCTATAAAATCGACTTAAATATACACGAATTGGATGAAAAACACATGATATAAATTTACTAAATGTGTTTATATCATAAAAATTACACAAATATGGTAAAAGAAGGTATAGAATTATGTTATGTGAGTTAAAAATAAATCTACGACTATATTTATATATGAAAACGGATATACGGATAAAAATACATATGTTTACGGATATCAAAATGATATCCATATCCGTATCCGTTTTAAAACGGATACAGATACGGATGTCAAAATTTATGTAAAATAAATATGATGATGAATCGAATATGGATATATCCGTAACCATTTGCATCCCTACCGAGATATGATCTTAAGAGGTGGTGGTGATGGAATTGTTGGCGGCGAGGACGGAGTCGATCGAAGGTGATCGGAAGAGATGGATTTGAGACTTCGATGAGGGGAAAGGGGGTATAGGAATTTAGGACTTGGGGGTCATGACTTTGGAGGGGAAATGGGAATGCAACAAATGTATTTTCTTTAATTTTTGTCTGGATATCAAACTGTCAAACTGGTTCGACTTGAGCAGAACTGGTCCGGTTGAACCGGTTTGAACCGACGATTGAAACGATTTTTTTTAAAAAATTAAAGAATCGGCCTAACCGACCGATTCCAGACCGGTTCATGTCGCACCTGGTCCGGTTTTTTACACCTTGAAAGGAACGGTCGATTGATCAGTGTAAATGTACTGTAAATTGCTGTGTGTTCTCATTAATAAAGTGTAAGCTTTATCAGATACTCTCTTTTAGGTGGCGTTTGGTTGGTGGGTTATCCAGGGGTGGATAACCCGGTTTTGGGTTTGTGTGTTTGGTTGGTGGGTTAAGGGTTGGGAGGGTTTGTGTGATGCGATTATATTGGAATTTGAAAAAGTTGATACTTATTATGGTATGATTGTATTGAAATTTGAAAAAGTGGGTGGTTGTTGTGATGTGATTGTATTGAAGTTTGGAATAGTGGGCAGAAGTTGAATATTTTATGATTTTTAGATGATATGATGGTATAATATATAATTTTTTTGAAGGTAATGTAGTGGGCCCCACTAGTGGGTTAAAAGGGAGGGTTTTGGGGAGTTACCCACCCAAAGTGGAGGGTAACCCCCCAACCGAATATGGCCTTAGGGCCTGTTTGGTTGCAGGGTTGGGCAGGGTTGGCCCAACCCTGGTTACTATTCACAAGGGTACTTCCTCCTCACAGATTACTATTCACCCATCCCAACCCAGCCCAACCCAACCCAGTCCAACCCAGCAACCAAATAGGCCCTTAAGGTAACGGGACAGAGAAGGGAGGTAAATTTTTACGAAAGCCGACAATGCCGATGTTGGTGACGCGAAGATCATCCTAGGTCTTTCGAAAGAGGTTTACATATGTATTGTAAACCTAGTGTACGAGTAAAGGTTTACATATGCGCTTGGGGTGGCACTGCGAAGTTTACAAGAGTTATCATGTAATTTGAACAAAACCTGAAGGGTATGGTGTGAAAATTCATGTAGAGAAGTGAAGACTAGAGAGATGTAAGATCTTACATTTTGTTCGAGATTTAAGGGTATGGTGTGATAATTTTCTTGGATATATTTTCAAATATTTAGGATTTTTTTACAGGTGCATCATATGAAGATTCGAAGTTATGCCTCTCTTTTTTGCGATATCACTATATCAGTTATACCCCTACTTTATTTAGCAATTAACAGTTTTGCCTCGGAGGTTGGTTTTGCCGTTAGTGAGATAAACCATGATTTATACATGCCAAAGCTTGATCCGACTTCTGGTGATTTTTCTGCTACTTGCGAGGTTCGTTTGCAGGGAATGGCATGCCCTAGTCTTTGATGGACCGTTCCTTGACGCACATCAAACACACATGGAGATTGGCTTTCGACCGGACACATTCCGACGCACAGTGAACCATTGCTTCAGAATCAGCTCCATCGACAGCTTCCTACACCTGAAGACATCATCCAGGAGCCAACATCTACATGTCTAAATATACTCCTTCATCACCATATATAAGAGAGGTGAAATGAAGAATAAATTCGTCAGCACAAAAGATCAAGATGCATGTATTTTTGTAAAGACACTTCCAGCAGAAGACTTCTAGTACTTTAGAAGGGTAATTTAAATCTCATATTAAGAGGGGTCTTGAAAATATAATTTATAATTTACCCATTAAGTATTATTATTGCAATGATCCCTTGTACATATAGGCCTATAATCCTCCATTCACTTATTGATAAGCTTCATGATGGTATTCACTTGGAGAGAAGATTATAGAAAAGAGTGGTGAATAAAATATCTAGATATTTCTTTACCCCCACTAAAATATCTAGATATTTCTACCTAAATGAGAAGCATGAAAGATGATTCTAGATCTCTCTTTTAAAAAATCACTAAAATATCTAGATATTTCTACCTAAATAAGGAGCAAGAAAGATGATTCTAGATATCTCTTTTAAAAAATCTCTACCCTCTTGGGTGGCCTATAAATACCACCCAAGAGGTCCTCATTTGTCATGAACAATCACAACTCAACAACAACCACATCTACAACCATCACAAGAGTCTCTCAAATGTTATCCTCCTTCCAAGTGTTGTAAGCCCTTATTCCCTTTTTGTAAGCATTATAATCTTCTTCTTATAAAAGTTTAAGCCTTCTATGCAAGTATTAATGAAAAGAAATTCTTGAGTTGACATCTATCTTGTACATTAATGATTCTTATTCACTCTCCTTAATTTTCTTTCTATCAACCACAAATCATCTGCTGCCACAATAATTCAGACACCTACATCAGAGTAAGACAAGTTCAAGTAGATTTGCAATTAACATTTAGATAATTAGAATGAGTAAACAAGCACGTCTCTTGGAAAGCTCCCTCACGAGGATAAAAAATACACTTTAATATGGAATTATTACAATATTATTTAGATTTATACATTTTTTAACAAAACAACAAACACTTTTGAGAAAAAAAATCGAGCAATCAAACAATAATGAATACCGTCTTTTCTGAGATTTATGATAAGTTATTATCGGAATTTATCTCCATGTTATCAATTTTTTAAGTAAAGTTAAAATGGTAAAATACCAAATAAGCATAGTTACCACATCTTCTTTGTATTTTTAGAGTGAATGCTTTCTTCAATAAGTATAATTTACCGTACTTTTTTTAATTTTTTTTGGAAGTGGTGTGTCGACTTTAAGATTCATGATAACAAAAAAAGAATTGAGACTAAATCATGCCTAATTGAAACATAAACATCCAACAATATGAGGGGGCAATATATAAATAAACCAACTCCTCTCTTTACATGACGTAAAAGTTTTGGAGTAATCACAAATATCTTAAAGGTCATATATGGTGTAATAGAAAAAAGGGTAGAGGTAAAGCTGCAAAAAAAAGTCCCATTTAAATACCGCAATTACAAGGGATATAATGTAATCACAAATATTTTAATGGTTATATTGCATTTAATCAATGCCTAAGGGGCGCGTGTGCAAAAAAAATCCATTTAAATATTGGAGCAATAAAACATGAGATTAGATAGAAAAGGCCTTTTACTAACTTCGTTATACTGCGATTTGTGGTGAAATATTTGCAATATCATTTATGCCCATCTCTTTTTTGCAATATTAATTATGCCCTTGTTTTATCGAGCGGTTAACAACTTTAACCCCATGGACGTTTTTGCCATTAATGAGATAAACCATGGTTTAATACATGCCAAGGCTTGATTTAATAAAATTTTCATGCAGTGCGCCTTACTATTTTCAAAAAGTTACATTTGTACCTTTTTTTTTCTTTTCAATTATACTTGTACCTCTTAGATAACGTCAATTTGAAAAGACTTTGGATGGAAACTAACTTGAGGGGAACAATTGCTAATTGCCCAAGATGGTAGAAGCACAACTGACCATTAAGGCAAAACTGATACCACAAACAAAGGAGATGCATAACCGACTTCGTAGAATCTAAGAGGGAGGGGCACAACTATTAAAAACATATATATTTATGGGTTGTTTTTCCTAATGAAATAATTCACGTTGAGATGAGGGAATGGATCTTCTAATGTAATGCCTCTCTTTTTTTCTTGCAAATTTGATTCAAAAACCCAACTACATAGATTGAATCTTCTATTAATGTTCTACATATTTTCAAATTTCGATTGAATCCGATGTCATTTGCTATTCTATCTTAATAGCTAAAGTTCCGGTTGAACAAATTGAATCCCATCTAAAAAGGGATCGGATCTTTGACCGTTAAGATAAAACAACAAGTAACATCGGATTTGAGCGAGCTTTGGAAGATAGGTAGAACATTAACCGGAGATTAAATCTATGCGGTTCGGTTTTTGAAATTGAACATTAACCGAAAACTGGACCGGACTTTGACCATTTAGTCTTCGGTTTAGTTCAATCGGGTCGGACCGTCGGTCCAAACTGATCGAATCGGTGATGGTGTCAGCATATTCCTATCGGTTCGATGAAATCTGACAGGACTTAATTTACTGGTCCGACTGGTCGAACCGATTTTTTGAACCAATAAAATAAGATACATATACATATATGTAAATATGTATTTATATAACAATGAAATAGTCGTTTAAAATGTCAAATCTTTCAATATAATAAAATGATTGTCTATTTCGAGTAAAACTCTACAAATGGTAGTCACATTTTCTAGCATTATATATTAATATAATATTGTAATAATTTATTTATAGTTGATTTTAGAAAAATTACTCTAAGAAAGTAGTGGTACAAATTATATTCCAAAAAAGAGAGGGACATAACTGAAATTGCAGAAGTTAAGAAGGACACAAGTGATAAAACCATGTTATTTCATTATTTAAGTTATTTTTTCGAAAATATACTAAACCATCAAAACTGGATCAATTCAGGTCAATCCGGTCGAACTATCCGGGTCAACCCGATCCGACCACTGGTTAGACCTGATTTTTCCATCATTAGTTTTTCCAATTGATTCAAATGTGATTTAATTGACTTATTTCCCCAACTTTAGGATCTTCTTGGAGGTGGTGAAGTAGACAAATTTTTACTGATTGAAATCCTTATCTGTTACGGTGAGAGAGGAGTCTCGTACGATGTAGTTTTCTATCAGGTATGCGTGCTCGCTCCTTTAATTACCTAATTGATAATTGCAAATTTACTTAAACATGTTCTACTTCGATGTAGGTGTCTGAACTACTCAAGGAATATGACCGCAATATGTTGGTTGAGTTCACACGCCTTTACCTCGAGTTTTGTCCTCTTTACCTGGCCATTTGTCATACTCCGTTGGAGGCGACCGTCGTAGAGGATGATCAAGATCGTTGTGTTGTGTTTTAATCCAGGCGAGTGGAGAAGTGATTGTTGAATGTTTTTCAAGATTTGAAGAGATTACGCTGAATGAAGAAAACTATAGAGGAAGTCTATCGTGAGGTATAAGATCCATTCAACAGGACATTGATCCCTTTTTCTATGCGTAATCGACACTCTTCTACGAATAGCTTTTTCTTTTGCATGTGCATGAACTTCAACAGAATCACCCAAACTTGCAGCATTGGATCAACTTGAATTTCCCATAGATGACTATATTGAACCCTGGCGCTCGTGCATCATCATCGTCCTCATCGTTGGATCCTTGACGGGGAACTCATTTGACCGGTTGAATATTGCGATGCAAAGTTTCATTGATGAGGTTCTTTGCTGATGTAATGGACTTGAAATATCTGTCAATTGCAACCAATATCATATGTGAAAAGACAAGTGAACTAAGGAGGGAGCTTTATGTGATCGGTTCCCTCAGCTATTTGCCTTGAACCTATAAAGTGAAAAAGAGCCACAAGTTCCACATACGATATTGGTTGCGATTGACAGAAACTTTGAGTCTATTACATCTGTTAAGAATCTAATCAATGAAACTTTGCACCACAACATTCAACCGATCAAGCGAGTTCCCCATCAAGGATTCGACGACGATGATGATGCACGGGCATTGGAGTTTTGTGTAGTCATCCATGGAAAATTCAAGTTGATCTATTGCTGCAAGTGTGGGTAATTCTAGTGGGTTCATACACCTGCAAAAGAAAAAGAGATTCGTAGAAGAGTGTCGATTACAAATAGAAAAAGGGATCCCGGTCCTGTTGGGTGGATCTCGTGCCTTGCTATGGACTTCCTCTATGGTTTTTTCTCCATTTGACGTAATCTCTCAGTATCTTGAAAAAACATTCCGCAATCACTTCTCCCACTCGCCTGTATTAAAACACAACGCAACGATCTTACTTATCATTTTTTCCATGTCAAACGACGAGCAACGATGTATGTTAAGTTGGAGTGCTCTTACCTATACTTGTATAAAGAGGAATACAACCTTTCGAATGTAAAATCTCTAAAATCTGTCGGGATAAGGGGACATGGGCTAGGTTCTCATTGATCCAAAATACTTATTTTCGTGGCCAGCTCGTCAAGAGCGAACGAGAGATGTGTAAGTTTGAGATTGAAATCATCTCCGAGTTCTTTGTTCACACTGCTTATATAGGATAAGAAAAAAAAGCCAACGGAAACAATTTGGAAGTAAAAGAGTTGTACCTCCCATGACATTTGTTCAGAAGATTCTCAACGCTTTTCATGCGATAATCAAGTATATTTATGAGGTAATGGAGAAAGATTAGTTCGCATTCGTTGTGTCGCAGACGGTGTAAGCAATTGCAACACTGTACATTCCAAAAAACAAGATTCACGAATATATAACAATCTCATACATATATGATCACGTTTAAAAACATGCCGAGTTCTATATAACATAGGAATTATGAGATGGAAGTGTAAATGAAATTCGATGTTGATCCTTCCTGACCATCCTCTATGACGGCCTCCTCCAATGGAGCGTGGCAGATGGCAGGGTAAAGAGGACAAAATTGGGGATAAAGGTGAGTGAACTTGACCACCATATCACGGTCAATGGCCTTGAGCAGTTTAGACACATGTATCGGAGTAGAACATGTTTAGGTAGATTTGCAATTAACATTTATATAATTAAATGAGAGTACAAACGTGCCTCATGAAAAGTTCCCTCGTGGAAGATCCCCCTCTCACCGCAACGGCGAAAGATTTCAACAAGTGAAAATCTATCCCCAAGGGTGGTTATTTGAAGGGGAAGGGGATGGCGGGAATTCCAGCGAAATTTTAAAGATGTTTAGAACATTCATTAATTGAAGATTAAATCTATGCAGATGAATTTTTGGAATCAAATTCGGAAAAGAAAAGAGGCAATACAATAGATGAAATAAGATATCATGGACAATTTGCATTTGTTTCCCTCGAGTTAGTTTACATGCGCCCATTGCCTTCCCAAATGGATGTTATCTCAACAGTACAAGTGTTACTGGAAAGAAAAAAGAGGGGTACAAGAGTAAGTTTTTAAAAATAATATAGGCGTAGTGTAAGATAAATATACTGAATCAAGCTTTGGCATTTATGAACCATGGTTGTCTCACTAACGACACCAACAACCCCTGGAGTGAAACTGATATCGTAAAAAAGAGAGGCATAACTGATATTGCAGAATATATAAAGGGTACAACTGTAAAAAATCTTGATTATCTCAAAATTAACAATTTTTTATAGTGTACCCTTAAATTTCGATCAAAATGTAAGATCTTACATCTCTCTTGTTACCACATGTTTATAGGTTTTTTCACACCATACCCTTAAAGTTTTTTTTCCAAATTTGACAGTAACCCCTATAATCCTTGTAATGACACCACATGCACTTATGTAAACCTTCACCCTTACATCCTTAGGGAAACATCTTCAACTACCTCTTTCGAAAGACCTTCGACGATCTTCGCATCATCGATATTTGCATTGTCGACTTTTATAACAAAAATTGCCTCTCTTCTCTGACTTATTGCCCTGAGAGACAAAGAGAACTGTTGTGTGTGAGAGAGAATGTGTATCTGATCTTAGAAGAACTTATAAGAACTTAAAGTAAAAAAGAATAAATTAACGGGAAAATACGAAGAAATCTACAAGCTCACACTTTATTAATGAGAATAGTAAAAGACCTCAAATTAAGTTCTAAAAATAAAAAAAACAAGCAAGGGAAATTTTTTGAAAGAAAGGCCAAAAAAACATAAAAGGCACATGTCATGTGGACTAGTGTTCACTTCCCTCCCACACAGCAACTTGCATCTCATTTACACATATTGCTCCCATGACCTTAAAGTTTTTCCCATGGGAGAGGGGGAGAAAAGGGTGTGCAACCTAACAAACTCTTATCCGTCCCTCTCAAGGGCTTTTCTGTAAAATAAGCTCTTCACCTCGACTCGACCAGTGTTTTGAAAACCGGACCGGACCAGTTCAACCGGTCCGATCGGTGAACCAGGCCTGGATCAGTTCGGTTAACTCGTTGTATCGGTTCGGTTCGATTATTCAAATTTTAATTAACTCGTCTGGTTCAACCCTTTTTTGACTGGTTTAACTAGATTCAACCGAAGTTGAACCACATTTAATTTTTAAATTATTTAAAAATATTGCTAATAGCGGGAGCTGAACCCATGACCTTTGGTTATCTATTTCAAAATTCTAAACCAACTACACTAACACAACTTTTTACATGTATTAGGTTTTAAATATAATTAAAATATTATCATGTTATGGAGCACTTAGTCCAAATAATTAATATATATATATATATGTGTGTGGTGTGTGTGTGTGTGTGTGTGTATGATATTTGATGGTGTATAAGAAAAATACTTTATGTACATTGTGAAATAATATACATTATCTATGTATTTTATTTATATTTCAAGTATATTTAAGTGTATATTATACATATTATTTCATTTCGATTTGATTAGCGGGTTCCACCACTTTTTTTCACCAGTTCGGTTTAATCCGATTTTAACTGATTTGGTTAAATGGTTCAACCCAATTCGACCATTTCGATACATTTCCGATTCGGTGTCAGATTCGATTTCAAAAGCATTTGGTCTCGACTGCTTTCTCTATCCTAACCCTAGACTGGTGCTCCCCATTCTCTCTCTCTCTCTCCTCTCTTTTTCTCCTTCCTGTTATTATTATGTTCTGAATCCTCTCGCAGTGCTGCTTTCTCGTTAAGAAATTCGAATCGCTTTTTTTCGTCAGAGATTACACATTAATTACTCTTTCACCTCCTTTTGATCAGTGCTTGGTTATTGAAATCCTCCATGGATATCGTCACCATTGCTATTTAGCTAGTGAAAAAAAAACCTGACCCTCCCTCCATAGTTGCTGTCGGTAGAGATCGTCGAGTACAACATGTTCAGGCAGATTCACAATTAACATTTAGAAATTAAACAAGCGAACAAGCATGCCACGTGGAAAGCTCCCTCGCGGGCCTCCCATCTCATCGCGACGTCTAAGGATTTCAATAAGCGAATATTTGTCCATTTCACCATGCTAAGTCCTTATACAAAAGTCACTACAATGAAAAAGATCCAGATTTTTCAAGGATGAAGAAAGCATAATTGACGTCGTCATCACCATATAAAGAGAGGCGAATTGGAGGAAGAAATTTATCAACACAAAAGCTCAGAATGCAGATATCTTTGTAAAGACACTTCCAACAGAAAACTTCCACAACTACAACAAACATAATCTAGGCCGATGTTCAAGCGTCAGGAACTATCCACCTAGATTATGTAGTCAGTTAGACATTTCTATTAACATCCAAGAAATAAAAAATTCTCGACGTTATTTAAACATCTACACAGAGTTATTTCAGAAGATGTTCTTTATTAACGTCAACATGAGAATTTCAGCTTCCTAATTATCCCATCAAAATCGCCCCATGTTCTCCAAAATACAATAACTGCCAAATGCCCTAGAAACCTAAACGATGCCCTCTCCCTTCTAGCGGATAGCCTCTCTCTTTCGAGCCCTCCTCCACTACAAGAGTAATGGCTTTTAGAGACGGTTTTCAAATTGTCGCTAAAAAGATGATAACCGTCGCAAAAGATTATTGGTGACCGGTTACCCAATCGTCTCATGACTGTCGCTTAAAACGCCGTCGCAAAAGGTATTGGCGATGTGCCATATAAAACCGTCGCTAAAGATCACCATTAGCGATGACTCTTAACCGTCTGGAAAGACCCTAAAGTTAGTCGCAATCGGTTATTCTTTACGACACTTGTTGCATTATTAGTGACACACCAAGAACCGTCACTATTTATGTCGTTAGCGATGTGAAGAAACTGTCGCAAATGACTCCTGCGAAACATCTCAATATTTTATTTTTTAGCGACTCTTAATGTTTCTAAAGGGAACATTGCCAAACCGTGCCAAAAGCTTTAGACAATTTTTACCCATCGTAATATTGTACACCCTTGACATGATCACATGAGGAGACTGGCAAAACTGTCGCAATCGTTTGATAGATCTTATTACATTGTGCACATTTTGATATTCCTATTTTATTGTGACAATGATTGTCATGGATCATAGATGAATAATTATAGATGAATAAGAGATAAGTATAAGACGATTAATCATACAAATGAGGCTTCGAGACAAGTGAAAAATTCATTGCTACAAGCAATGCTTGTTGTAACGTTCAAAACCTGCTTTTCCTATACATATGCGCATCATGCTTTTCATGTATCCCAAGATACTATGCACATCACCTGCATATGTATTCCATTTAAAAAATTAACATCCTTGAAGACATAAAAAATAATAATGAAATCTATGGTTAAATGTAATACTAAAAGTTTATACATAACTATGAAGGAAAAAGCTAAGTACTACAAGTAATAGAAAGTTTATACTGCACAATGCATGAAATTCTTCTAATAGTTCTCAAAACAAGTAAACTAATTTGGTATCTACTCATCATCTCCAGAGTTGGGTGCGTAGGAGGTTGTTGAGTTTGACTTGGAAGTTGAGAAACAAGCATTTTTATCATTTCCCTCCATCCTTTTGTTGCTCGCCTTTAGCTCACTAATTTCATCGTCTTGCCTTGTCATCCGTTCCATGATGGCATTGCTAAGTTGAGAATGAGATCCTCCATCATAGCGCCAAGATCCAATAGTGACTTGTCGTCCAGCACAACGTACGCGTCCGGGTGTTCACTACCCGTATTACGAATAAAAGCTTCCTCAGGAGTAAGTGATTCAGATAGACCTTCACCTTCATTATCAGAAGTTATTCCGCTCACAAGCTTGCACATATTTTCCTGTTATAAAAAATATAGACATATTAAGAACAAATAATGACAATCACAAAAACAAAGTAACGATGAATAATAAGAATATGTTATCTTACATGTTGCTTTTGATATTCATAATGAACCCCAATCTCTACACCATCACCCTTGTCTTTGCTTTTAGTCAAATTCAAATACCTCCATTCTGTGTGGCTCGTGTCCTTCCTTTTTCTCCTATTAATACTATGATTAATAAATAATTTGGAAAATAATACTTTCGGAAATGAATAATTATAAATTATTAAACTTACAAAATTATATTTTACTTGCATTATACTTTGTCGACCCAATCGATGTGTCGATTCTATCCCCTTCCCTCTATTACATGATTTCTCTTTGATTCTTCCTAAAAATAAAATGACCATTTTATGGATTAAGTTGATATTCATGCTATTTTTTATATTAAGACAAATAATTTCATGAAAGAATACCTGGGCACGAGGAGTAGTCCAATAATCAACCAAAGCTTGCCACTCATTAGGATCAACCTCCTCTGGCACATTGGCACGTACCACAAGACAAATCCTTTCCATGAAAATACTGTTACAATAAATAAACTAAGACAATAATTAGTATGGAACTTGAATGGATTATCAGACTTAAGCTTGAATTGATCATCACAAATGAAAAACCTTGAATTAATTGAACCACCTATGATAATTAAACAAACTAAAACAATACCTAATCTCTACGGATGTTGAGCTCCACTTTTAGGTAACTAAGCTATTAGGCAGAGACAACGACTCAATGAAAAACACAAACCAAAGTTATTATTTTGTTGCATCTGTTTTCGAAAGAAAAACAATTAAAACTGACAATATTATATCAAGATCTCCTTAACATCAACCTTTGAACTACAACAGTGGATATAGATTGGATCTCCCGCCGCACGATGGCTTGACTATTCTCCAGCACCACGAAGTTTTGCAACAACCGCTCATTGAACACAGGAGATGCCTTTGTTGTAGACGATATCTGGACTCAAGCGCTTCCTCCACCTCCGCTTCCACCATTATCCTTCACTCCAGGTAATCATATATTTGCAATAACCACTCGACGAACTCGGAGGTGAGGTGTTTCTTCCGATGACCAGGTGTGAGGGATTCCAAGAAGGTTAGCCACTGGGGTGTAGAAGGCGGTCTCGGGTCGTTGTGCTTCTAACCCCTAGGGTTAATAGAATTTGCTTTATGTTTGTTTTTACTGTTGGTCAGGTCTGTTGGTCTTGTAGGTGAAATTTAAGGTATAAATAGAAATATATAAAAATATAAGGAGGGTTTATAAATATATAAATAATACCGGATCTAAAATGACGAGACGAACCAACAAGCCGAGGCGTGCAAGCTGCACTGTCCATAAGAATAGATTCGTACCTCCCACGAAATTCCGATGGTGCAACCGGTATTGGTACGACTATTCTCCAGGATACAACGACGAGATCTCGACGGGCGTGCACTCGCCAACATCAAGATCGGTCGAGCAACAAAAATCCTTCCTTCGGAATAGATTCACTCAAAAAGAGAGAAAGGGGGAAGAGAGATAGAAATGTTGTGTTTTGTTCTCCACAATGACGAACCTTATATAGGCCAAGAAATCAAGAATGTTATGCACTAACATTCAAAAAATTATAACGGAGGTGATAAAACACCAATTAAGTTGGTGCTAGTAAATAATATAAAAAATAAATTAATTTTGCAACGTTAGATGTTTCACTCAAAATATCTAACGAATGGAATAATGGATGTCATAATATGTCATAATAATATAATAAGAGTGGTATGCAAATGCATGCAACGTACAAAACATTGCAATTATTATATAATAATAATATTATGGAGACAAGATGTAATTACACCTGAGACCAAAACGTAAGGTCAAAATTGAAACCGTGAGCAACACGTAAGGTCAAAATTGAAACCGCAATTAATCAGGTTGTAAAAAATAATAATAATAAATATGTATTTGAAATATCAACAGGTCTAAAACAAAAACAACGGACCTGCAAAATTGTCGGTCCTTAGGTTTGAGGGATTTCGTGGAAACCGCTCGATCATGATCGAGCGACCCTATAGGGTGCAACAGAGTCTGCTGCAACCCTCGATGCAGCAGAGGATCCGCGTGCTGGTTTGATACTAGTTATTTTTTGATTTGGATATTGATTTTGACAGATATTGTCATATAATTATATGATATCTTCTGGCTTTTCCTGAAATGTGAATTTCAATCATTATTTTTTCTTAATTCTTATGTCGAAGTGTTTTCTCATCACCTTAGAGTCTTTTGTACCTTTTATTATATTATACCTTTCCTCCATGTTTTATGTTTATATTGTGATTTTATCCATTTCTTCCGAGGAATGAATCTAGTAATTGTGCATTGTATGTTAATTGCATATGTCTAATAGTCAGGGAATCCTTATTGTTGAACAAAACATGATTGTTTGCATGTCAAGACATACATTTAGAGAGTACAAAGAGTAGTTAGTATTGGCTTCCAACCAGGATTGGATCCAACAAAGGTAAGGTTTTTAAGGCTACCTTTATGTTCAGTATAGTATCCTTCTTGATGTTTTTACAGATTTTGTCTTGTAAACCTTATGTATATCTGTCTTGTGAAGGTTTAGCAACATGATATTTTCTGTTCAAGTTATGTGGATTGGGTTTTAAATGTTGATTAGTTCTTGAATGGTGCATATTTATCATAGTTTATCTAATCTTGGTGCATCAAGCTGATTCTACTAACCTAGGGTATTATTTTTTATTGTGATCGTAAGATGTAACTAAACTCATTTCTAGTCCAAACACAATATTCAGGATTTTAAGCATGTCTTCACTGTTCCCATTCAATAAGAGAAAGAAGAGAGATAATTGTAGGAGTAGTCAACTGGCACACGTTATCGTAGTCAATCTCGAGCACCACTGTCCGAGCGTTTTCATGCACCTATAATGTCTACTCCACTACATTCAAATCAAGGACTACCTACTTCCCAAAATAAAGGTAAAGAATTCGATTTTTGTATTATTAAATTTAGATTATTTCTTGAACTTTGTTATATTAAATATTATGCAACGAAGGGGAAAGTCAAGAGGTATCAATATTTCCAAGCATGAGGAAGCTACTGGGCATAAGCGGATTATCGTATTGACATAGAAGAAAATAGATCGATGGACGTCAAACAAGCAAAAGACCTACAACATATTTGTCGGATAGTGGCAAGGTAGGGAGGATGTCTGATTGGAGGCAGACTTCAAGGCTTTAAATAATGCCAATCTCTGTGGTGCCTATGATCGAATCAAGGTTTATAATTGACTTGTGTTTCTTTTTAAATGTTATTATTATAAATTTGTAAAGTGATCATTTTTGGTATAGAACTACTTCGATATTGAGGGGTTTGATACTGATATAAGAATAAAAAGTAATTAATCGCCATTTAACCAAGCATCTTAGAGAGCGTCAATATAAATTAAAGAAAGAATGGACAGAGAAAGGAGATACAACTAGATCCCAAAATGTACCGATTGAACTTTGGAATGTAATGTTGAAATATGGATAGAGCCAGATCATCAAGTAAGTTTGTAGTCTATGTGATTATATTTTTTTTGCTAGATGATATTTTTGCATTTGTAATTACTGTCAATATGTCTTTTGTGGGATCTTTTTATAAAAAAAATTAAGAATGGTGTCAGAAGAACATGGACATGCTTATAAACATTGTTAAAAATCTTTCTACGATTAGATCAAAGTCATACACAGTCATTCAACAAGAGATAGAGTAATTTTTTTAATATCAGTTCTTTTTAGATATGATTAATAAGAAGAAGTTGACAAAGCTTCAAAATAAAATAGTGGTAAGAATAGGCCCGATTCGGCCCAGGTGAATGATTCGGCCCAGGTGAATCGGGCCGATTCGAATCTGAGCCGATTCGGCCTCTGTCGATCCCCTCATCACTCTCAGGTCAAGACCGCTGCAAGGCGAAGCCGGAACCTTTCTCGCTGGGCTCTCGGCGCCCTCCATAGCGATGTCGCAAATGTCATGATAATTATACGTGATGTATATCTTGATTCTTAGAAACACTTTTCCGGATCCATTACCGCAAATCATCACAAGGTGTCCATCGTCTCAAGTAACGATCCGTTGTCGTTCGCAGTGAAGACGAAACCCTCGACACCGCAGCCATCACCGACGATGACGACGACAAATGGAGGGTCAGTGTCGAACGAGCGATGGAGTTTATCGAGTGCGTGGAGAAGAAGCTCGGAGGCGAGAATCAATGGTTTCTCAAGATCATGGAGGACAAGGCAGACAAAGGGTTCGAAACTACCGACTTCATTCGGTTTAATTCCTCTCCTTCTTTTCATCCCTTCTTCCGAGGGTCAACAAATCCGGGTCGACCAATCATAAAATTTCATTTCAAAAATCAAATAATAGTAAATAAAAAATAGCAAATAATTTTAAAATAAAAATGAATAAAATAGAAAATATTTCTTATTTTAAATTATTTTCTATAATTTGTAATTATTTTTAGTAATACATATATACATTATATACAATATAATGTACTATGTACAAGTATAATATAAATATATATTATATAAAAGTATTTTTATATTTTTACAAAAATACATTATATTTTATATTTTATTTATTTATAAAATAATTTAAAGAATATAAAAGATTTTTTTTATTTTATTTTTAAAAATTAAATATAGATGGTAATAAATAGTTGTTTTGTACACTATATAAAAGTATGACATTTTGTACAATGAGAAGTTGATTTTATTTTTAATTTATTTCATATTTTCTGAATTTTAATTTAATTTTATAAATTTATGAGGAATTGTACAAGTATTTCAAAATACAAAATATACAAATAATATACAAAATAAATAAATAAATATGAAGGTGTATATACCTTATGGCTATACAAATACAATACACTTAAAAAGTCACTTTTTACACCATAATCTGAAAATTATGAAACTGCTACTATTTTAAAGATAATTTAATTTAGAGTCCAATAAATATGATTCTAGACGAATTTATATTCATATGAAACCGTATTGATCTTTTAAGTTTTGTTTTACGGCTTTGTATGATTGGTATTATTGTAATTAGTTACACCGATTATTTTTGCAATTATTTTATTATTTATAAAATATTTTTATGTACAAGTTTTATTATGGGAATAATTTATTTTGAGATTTTTGTATTTATGAATAAAATAAGGGAATGATATGTATATGGAATAAATAATGATGAATATATACAAAATACATAAGGAACCTATCTCCTCCTACTTTATTCCTTGTCGGTGAGATCAATAATTGACATTCTCTCGGAGTATGGGTTAGTCTGTACTTATTACATAATTACAATTTTCTTTATTTTCTTTCCTTTTTCTTTTTTCTTTATTCTTTTATTTTGAACAAATAGTTGTTGATTTCACAATATTAACAAAGGCATGGTGAATGCTAATTTATTAATTTAATATATATAATATACTTATTTATTTACATATTTTTTGTTAAAAATTTTGACTAAAATAAAAGAATAAAGTATGAAAATCATAAATTCATCATCCCCTATGCTTTATCATTGCTAGTCCTTTAGCGAACACTTTTTCGAAAAAGAAGTGCAATCACAAGAAAAAAAAGAAAATTGTAGAATTAAAGTTGATTATTAAACTTACCTTCATAAAATTGGAGTATAGAGCTCGATCGATCTTTTGAATTATTAATTTAGTAGAACCTTATTGGGACACGGGTTTAAGACGGTTGAACCGACCGGTAGGGACCGAGCTTGGTTAGTTGCAATCTAACGGACAAACTAACTTCCCGCCCATTTGTCACACTCCCCACTTTGTGTATAGATAGAAAGGGATACCGGTCCTTCTCCACACACGCACTCCTCTCCGGCGATTCCATCGGAGATGACCATCGGCATACGCGTCAACGGTGACCGGACCTACACGGTGAGCATCAACAACCTCCACCACGTCCACACCACCGTCACCTCCAGCCACATCGTGGCCTCCGGATGGATCGCCTCCGCCAGCCGCTCCCTGCGCGACCTCCGCGACCCCTTGATCGGCCTCGCTGTCAAGTGGAGCCGCAGCAACAGGCTCCCGAACGCAGAACCGCCGCCGTCCTCCAGTTTTGCCTCCGGCCAGCGGTGCCTCCTGTACCAGATCCTCCGCGACAGCCGCGGCCGTACCCAGGACCTCCGCCGATTCCTCTCCAGCCACCGCCACACCTTCGTCGGCTACCGCATCTGGGACGACAACAGGAAGCTCCTCCGCCACTTCTGCCTTCAAGTGACGTCGGGGATGAACCTCAAGTATCTGTTCGGGGTGAGGTGGTGGGGAATCGAGGAGCTCGCCAAGGAGGTGATGGGGATCGCCGTGGAAAGGCCGCCGCCGGAGAGCCTGGGGAGGTGGGACCGTTCCGAGCTCAGCTTGGATCAGATCAAGTGCGCGTGCGCCGAGGCCTTCCTGACCTTCGAGGTCGGGAGGATGGTCAGATCCGGCGAGTGGGATCGAGCGAGAGATGAACGCTTTCCTGATCGACAACCCATTTGAATCTGTGATTTGGATCTCTGGATCTTTCAGACTGTTTTCTGCTTGGTGAAGATGCAATGCTAATGCGATGTGAGATCATCATTAGGGTTTGATAACAGTCCATCTGCTCACGTTTTCAGACGTCTGATTGGTGTTTTTCTTCTTCGAACATGTTCGATCATCTATGTTGCTGTCATCGATCTCGAGTTTTCGAGATTTGTTCCAATAGTAATAACAGATCTGCATTCTTGTTCGCAACAAGAAAGCGAAGATTATATCACAGAGGAAGATAGGAGATCAGGAATGAGACCGGATCATTTGATGTAACGAGGGTTATATAACGAAGGAAGAGGAGGGAATGGGTCGTCTGCTGTAGCGGACAGTGTGGCAGATTCTGCAGCACCCCCTTGAGCCGTTCGATCGTGATCGAGCGGTTCACACAATTTTGCACTTTTTGTCGGCTCGTACCATGCAAAATCGTTTGAACCGCTCGATCAAGCGGTTACTGCAGAGACACCACTGTAGCAGACGACCCACGCTAGTGTCGTAATCCTCTTTCTTACTTTTTTTTTTCGATTTCGCTTCCAAAATCCAGCTTTATGTATTGAAACTTAGGTTAATGATCTACCTATCCTCTAAATTTCACTCAAAACCGAGCTTTTTTACTATTTTATCTTAATAATCAAGCATTCTGTCATGATATAGTCAACTTACTCCATTGGAAAAAAACCCGAATTTTAAACCACTAAGATAAAATAGCAAAAAAACTTGAATTCGAGTGAACTGGATATGTAGATCACCAATCTAAGGTTCAATCCATAAGGCTGGGACTTTGGAAATAAAATCGAAAAAAAGAAAGAAAGAGGATTACAACACATCTGCTGTAGAGGATCCTCTTTCTACAGCGAAGGTGTCGTAATGGGCTTTTTATTTTATTTTTGCAAATCTTATTTTAAAATCCATATGTAGAGACTTAATCATGGATTAATGTTTTACATGTCCTCCACATTTCGCTAAAATCAGATGTAATTTGCTATTTTATCTTAATATATAGTCAAAGGTCTTGTTCCTTTTTATAGGATTTAAGTCACTTAAATATTAACCAAATCTTTGACCATTAGGTAAAATAACAAATTGCATCAGATTTTTACAAAATTTGGAGGGCATGTAAACCATTAGTAAATGACTCAATCTATGCGGATGGATTTTGGAATCTGGTCTAGATCATAAGCGCTCATGTTTAGCCGGATATAATTCTAGGGATATTTACACCCATAATCCTGAGTAACTTCCTAATTACCCCGGATACTCTATATAATCACGAATTACATTCAGGATCCTGAATAGTTCTCCGTTTTACACCCATAACCTTCCATTAGTTTAAGTTCATTAACTCACCCATATAAGTGAGTTAATCTAACCAAACTCAGATCTAATGGTTACGATTAATCAAAATAGAAAAAAGAAAAAGATTTCTTCTTGCAGACGAAGGGGGGGCTCGCAGGAGATTTGCGGTGGCCATGCAGGAGGGGGGCTTGGATGATTGGATGGAGGTGGTAGGTTGGTCGTTTGGGGTTGGGGGGGGGATATGGGCTTGCAGGTCGGGATTGACCTGAGCTTGGAGGATGAGGTTGGAGGCAGCGGAGGTTTGGTGGCGCGTGAGATTTGGGGGGGGGGGGGGGGGGGCTGTCCTTGGATGCAGAGGTTGGGGGAGGAGGTGGCCACTTGGGCTTGTAAATCGGGGTTGGCGGCAACATGGGTGGTGGGGGAGGGAGGCTTGCAGGCGGAGTTTTAGGGCGGGAGAGGACCTGGGCTTGCAGGTCGAAGTTGGAGGCAGTGTGTGCGGGAGGGGGGCTTGTAGGTCGGGTTGTCTTGGGCATGGAGGACAAGGTTGGAGGCGGTGGAGGTTTGGTGGGGAAGGGGGTACCTGGGCTTGCAGTCGGAGGATGGGGGGAGGCGGGCACCTGAGCTTGCAGGTCAGGGTTGGCGGCGGTGGGGGTGAGGGGTGGAGGGAGGATTAGGGCTTGCAGGTCGAGGCTGGAGGCGACGGGTGCGGATGGGGTGCTAGCAGGTCGGGTTAGGAGGTGGTAGGTCGGCGGTGGAGGCTACCTAAGGAGGAGGTGGTCGGCAGGGGGAAGGGGAGGGGGTGGTGGTCGGCGGAGGATACCAATGGGGGGAGGGACTTGCCTGGCTGGAGGAGGAGGATGTCGGTGGGGGCTTGGTTGGTTGGAGGAGGAAGGGGGTGCCATTCATAGATAATGTAAACTTAAAAGGTATAAAATGCAAAATACTTGACGGATACCGTTATTGTTAAAGGAAAATTAGATGTAAGTTAACACGAGATTATAAATGTAAGAGTAAAGTACTATTCAAGGTCATGAGTGTAATTCGTTATAATAGAGGGTATCGGGGGTAATTACGAAGTTACTCAGAGTTATGAGTGTAAATATCCCATAATTCTAACATAAGATAAAGATCACAGTAGTCGACATAATTAGGATGATCATTATATCTCAGGGGAAAGTTCCAACAAGTCAAATGATATTTCTTTGAAAAGAAATGAGTTAGATTAACTCGATTGCGTGGTTGAGTTAACGTATTAAACTAACGGAGGGTTATAGGCATGAGATGGAGTGATTATCTGAGGTTTCTTGTGTAATTCACGATTACACAAGATTATGATTGTAATTATGAATTACTCAAGGTTATGACATTTGTTACGAATTAGAAGCACAAAAGATTACTCTACAATGAATAATATTCGTTGTTATAAAGTTAACGTTTGAAGGTATGTCTATCCTAATCATTTGTTGCCTTGGTTAGGTTTTATTGTCATGACATCACCAATCGTATATGAATGACATAATTTTGTTATAACTCGAAAAATCGAATTCCAAATCCAAGATTTTACACCTTGTCAAAATCCTTTATGCTTAAGATTATGTATCAAAATACACGTCCATTTTCACAATTAAAAACAACAAAGATTTATAAATTTCACACCAACAATTAATGACAGCACTTCTATACAAAATTTCTAAACTTTAGTTATATTAATAAATTAAAAATACATAAAATTAATATCTAACTATATATTGTGAGATGTGGTCTAACTTAATTGAATTAGTTTTAAAGGAAATTCTAAAATCATGATAACAAAGTACATTACTGTTAAAAATAAAGGGTTTTTATCACGTCTGACCTCCTTAACATCTGCAATATCAATTATGCCCCTTCCTTTTTTTAATATCAATTGTGCACTTATAATTTACAAAATCCACAAATTCTTCCTTTTGTAGTATCAGTTATATACACCCTAACTTTACCTTAACGAAAAGACAGACCTGCGAATTTTGTAAGAAGAAAAGGACACGATGATATTGCGCAAATGGAGAGGGGCATAACTGATATTGCAGATGTTAAGAAAGTCACAAGTGATAAAAATCCTAAATTAAATAATACCAATTTGATAAAATCAACGTACAAATTGTAAATACGTAACAATTTTTTAAACAAATTTACCAAGAAGATAGAAATAATGATAAAGCATACAAATGCAATCATGCAAATATTAAAGATGCATGTTAGAAAAGGAAATAAAAGGTCTACCTTCAAGAAAGTCAATATTCAAGGGACTAGATTCTCTCTTGTACTAATATTTATTTATTTATTTTTACCAATCCGATTTTAAAAATGTCATCGGATCGACTCTTTGTCAATCCTCTGCGTATCTACCAAATTTCACAAAATCTAATATTATTTGTTATTTTATATTAAGGATCAAAGGTCCGATTGACATTTAAGCAACTTAAATCAAAAAAGAACCTTGACCATTAAGATAAAATATCAAATGATTTTAGTTTTTACGAAATTTGTTAGATATATAGAGAATTACTAAAGATTCATCTATACGGTTGGACTTCGGAATTGAATTACCAAAGAAATAGCAATTAGCCAAAGATTCAATCTCTCATCGTCACAGCAGAGGATCCAGACATAATATTCAAAACATAGTTATTTGACATAAGGGGGCGGATCGTCCTGCTGTAGCATCCTCTGCTATAATGCAGGGGATGTGTCGAATGGAGAATGGATGACCCGAATGAGGGGCCGAGATAGTCGACCCCTCATATGGGTCTAGGGCTGTCAGAAATTTCTCAGGTTCAACATTTGTTCAGATTCGGCTCACTAAAAGTTCGATTCAGATTTGATTCGAAAATAAACAAACCGAACCTGAACACGAGTTTAGACTCGATTAAATAAACGAACCGAACTCAAAAAAAATAGGTTCGCTTAGGTTCGATTCATTAAAAGTTTGATTATATACACACACATACATAAAAGTATATAAACATACATATGTATATACAAGAAAAATACATTCTATATTAACATAAGGGGACATTCACTTATTTTTCCAAACCCATCCAGTCATCCACTTCCAAAGTTCCTATTCCCTATTCTCGAACTCCACAAAACCCTCCTCTGCAACTGCAGTTTTCCCCTTAGAACAGAAACACATGCACAACAATTATTCTTAAACGAACCTTTAACGAGCCGAACCGAACTTTTACGAACCTTACCCGAGCTGAACCGAACCTGATTACAGTTTTCATTTTATCGAGCCGAACCGAGCCCGAACCTGAAAGTATACTAAACGAGTCGATTACCATTTGACATTTACATAATGATAGCTAACCACAACGAAATCTCCCATCGTCCATCTTCCCATCTCCCCTTTTTTGACGGCTCAGATTAACCCCACTCTTCATAAACACCACTACCGGTATTAACCGGCTTCTCCCGCTCTTCTCCACTCCCACCGGAGCTGAAGACCTCTGCCATCCCGCCGCCGCCGCCGCTCCGACTCCTTCAAGTTTCGCCGCGGGTCGCAGATCACGATGCTGCAGAGCGACCGGTACGCGAGGCTTTCGATTTCACGAGAATTTTCCTGTAAAAAAATCCATTGCCTTTTACAGTCTTACTGTCCCTTCTTAGAATCAAGATCTCTGTCATTTGAAATCGATACTTTAATTAATACGGAAACAGAAGATGTTTAGGTTTGATCTTGATGAAGTTTTACAGTCCAAATTCCTGAAACAATATGATCACAGAACACCAGAACTGTTAGGAGATTTTAAGTATCACCAGCTGATCTGATCCACTGCTAACATTGCCTGTCGCTATGAGTCGAAGGATGAGCGACAGATGGAGGATCGTGTTCAAGCGGGCGATGGAGTTCATCGAGTTCTTGAAGCGTCGGCTCGGTGAAGGATACGTCGGCCTCGTTAACTTCATGCGCGATCTGCCGATCGGAAGGTTTTCTTTTCTTTCGTTTTGTTTATCTTCCCAGTTTCTTTCCAGATTAACTGATGAGCTCCTCGTTCGCAGGTTGGACAAACAACGAGTTGTTGTCGTCGCGAGAAATGCTTTCGCAGATCACAGCGATCTGATCTGGTGCTGGAATGGTCTGATGCCGGAGTATATCAAGATCCCGATCGATAAACATACGGAGGAAAACGCGGGAATCGAGCTGCAAGCCGCCTTCATCTTGAAAGTTGAGGTATCACTACAAGGAAAACATGTTGTAGCTAAAGAACTATGACCACAGATATGGGATTTGTGGCCACAGAATTGGGCTCTGGCCACGACACATCGTGGTCGGTAACCGCAACTACAAGTCTCGTCGCGAGAGTTCTTTAACCAGGAATACGTTGTGATGGCCACAGAACTTATCGTGACCACAACTCTTATATGAAAACTTTGACCACGGATTGTAGCTACGAGAAACTAGTGGCCACAGACTTATCGTGACCACAAGTTTCCGTAGCCACATTCCGTGACCACAACTCATTTTTCTTGTAGTGTATGCAGCCATCACCGGTTTTCCCACTGATAACTGTAACATGAAGAAAAAACCTGTTTACAAATTCAGGATCGTTTACAAGGGGGCGAAGTGTTCGAATCGTTTATGAGGATCATTTTCCGTTATGTCGACGAGATCGAAGCCTACGAGGGAGCCTTCGATGAGGTGCTACTTGTATGTTCGTTCAAATGCGGATCTGCAACACCACATGAACATGTCTTACTCCGATGCAGGTGTCTGAGCTGCTTCACGAGCATCAGGATTTGGTCATCGAGTTCGCTCACGTCTTCCCCTGGATGTGTCCTCTGTACCCCGCGATCTGTCACAATCCGCTGGGGGAGGTCGACGTCGAGAGAGGCTCGGACCAAGCAGGAGGAGACTTCAGGTAGAGTTTACACTACGACGAATTGTAAGGAGCCCATTAAAAGGAGAGAAAAAAACACGCACAGACACGATAAAACGAGGATTTATAGTGGTTCGACAATGTGCTTACCATCTAATTGTTTGCTGGTTTTTGAATGTTTAGAGTTGCTACTGATTACACCGCTGAAGAATTTCTGAGACGTACGACGAACGACGAGCTGATCTTCCTCAATTACGTCAGGGACATGCTTGATTATCTCAAGACGGGTGTTTGGAGATTCATGGAAGAGTGCGAGCAGGGGAGGTTCAGATCATCTTGCTTCCCTGCTCTCATCTTTCAGTTTATGTGTTTTCCGCGGTTTTCTTATCCAGTATATGCATTGTATACAGATTCTGCAGAGGAGTTTACGCCCTCGAGCTCAGCAAGCTCTCGCACTCTCTTCTCGACTTGACCTCGAGGATGTGCTATTTGGCGGGGTACGACCCCGTCCCGCCGCCCCTTAGTCCGAAGGAGATGAGAGCTATCGAATTCGAGAAGGTTGTCTTCCTCTTGATACAAGTACAGGTACAATCATCCCGATAGTGATCCAGCGGCTCCTCTTCATTGCAGCACCTGCTGTAACAATAGAGGATCCGCTCTGTTTGCGCTACTCATCATTTGACATGGAAAAATTCGAAAAAATTCATGATCGTTGCGCGGTATTTATATTCAGGCAATCGGAGGAAAAGTAACTGAACGTTTTTTCAAGATCCTGAGAGATCACTGCGAGGGGAGGAAGATCATCGAGGATGTCTATCGCGAGGTACATGCCATGATCCGTCTAAAATGTGTGTATAGGAACACAAGAGGATCGTAGCCGTTCGAGGCGTAATCGACAGTGTTCTTCGAATCCTTTCTGTCTTTTTTTTTCTTGCAGGTGTTTGAACTGTTGCAGAATCGCCAGGATTTGCAGCATTGGATCGATTTGAACTTTCCGTGGATGGGTACATGGAACTATACTTGATGCTCGTGCATCATCGTCGTTGTCATCGTCACCCGTTGGATAATTGAGGAGAAATGCGCGATCGGCGAAGGCATCAGGTGGATCTTATGATGCAGATTTGTCACTGATGAGGTTCTTAGCAGATGTGATGAACTCAGAATTACTGTCAGCTGTAACTAAATCGCAGATAAAACTTCCGATTCTTTTTCATATCTACAGACCTTACTAAAAAGATGAAGTAGGAATTGTTAGTTTTTGATGGATTAGAAGCTTAGAAAGCAGTTTTTCTATTCATATAATAATGGTTAATCGAAAGTAGGGCTGACTATTGATTCAAGACTCGATGAGTAAGGCTTGGGCTCGGCTCGATAAAGGCTCGTGAGTCTGGCTCATTAAGCTATTCATCGAGTTCTAGCCAGATTTTTGGGTTCGATAGTGTCCTACTGGTGAGGAAGACAGTTCCTTAAAGAAGAGGTCACGGGTTCAAGCCACGAGCTCGGTTCGAGAGCTGGCTCGATAAGAGGCTCGAGCTCACTGAGCCAGCTCGGCTAGGCTTGAACAAGCTCTAATGCCCTTGTGGGGTATTAGAGAAGAAGGGAACGTGGGTTGAGTTCTAAGTTTTAAACAAAGGCATATTCGTTATCAGCTCCAAAAGTTCATTACGATAACGGCCCCGAAATCCGAATCGTTAGAATTTAAAGATGGGGACTCGATCTGAGATCTGACCCATTTATGAGGATCAAATCGTAATTATATTTGTTACCAATTATTAGTATTAAGAGAGGGCTGATCGATTTCTGTATGGACTTTAAATGAAAAAACTTTATATTAGGTGATTAAAGAACGTAAAGATGTTGTATTCGTAAGAAAATAAAAACTCATATCAATATTTTCAATATTTGTATCACTTTCTTCCAAAACTTACACACACAACAAAAGTGGGTTGTAGTGACGTTTTTCCTTCAAAACCTCTCGGTAAATCAGTTGTTGTTGAAAATATATCATCATGAAATTATTTTTATATTTGAAATTAACTAGGAATATATATATATATATATATATATATATATATCCGTTGCTATATCATCAACGACAGTCCATACAACGACTCTTATTTGTTGCTATTTTCCAAAATTTCAACTAATCGTCGCATATCAACTATTGATTATTTGTGCACCTTACACCAACTCTTCCATTGGACGATTCATGGCGCAGATCGTGCGGAAGGGAGGCTACTCTCACTACAAGGAAAACAAGTTGTGGCTACAGAACTATGGACACAGATATGGGATTTGTGGTTACGGAATTGGGTTCTGGCTACGACACGTCGTGACCAGCAGCCGTAGCTACAAGTCTCGTCGCGAGAGTTCTCTAGTCACGAATATGCCGTGGCCACTACAAGTAGCCACAGAACTTATCGTGGCCACAACTCTTATATGAAGACTTTGGCCACGGATTGTGGCTACGAGAAACTAGTGGCCACGGAATTATCGTGGCCACAAGTTTCCGTAGCCACATTCCGTGGCCACAACTCAGTGTCTTCGGTTCGAGAATAAGCAGGAATCAGGATGAGGAATAAGGAAAATAAGGGTTTATTCTCCGTTCGGCTGAAAACATGGGAATATAGAGAATAAGGTGGAATAAAGATATGAACAAGGGTGGAATAAGGTGAAATAATGAGATGTTAATGAGAATAGCCGTAGTCTTAAGAACCGTATCGGATGGGGAATTGACCTCCTTATTCTAGTGCTTATTCTCCTGTACATAAACTTAGAATCAACAATAGTTCTCTTTTGGTGATTTTGCTCTTGAGAAAAAGTTCCATTCGTGATACGGGATGTTTAACTCCTGCGATGTTGCGCGCTTCTTTTGCTTTTATATTAGATGAGAGAGAATGGATCCTCTGCTGTACAACAGAGCCTGCTATACCGAGTAGAGCCTCTTGATCATAATCGAGCGATTCACACGAAAAGACTTACAAAAATCTTGATTTCGTGTGAATCGTTCGATCATGATCAAGTGACTCTGCTCGTACAACAGAGTCTTCTATATAGCTGAGGATCCACTCTCATTAGATGAATGGCCATGATCGTTCTCTAAAAAAACCTTCACTTCATTGCAGTAAGAATATCGTTGGATTTGATGCTTGCATCATCATAGACATGATTACTCAATCGATTTACTTAAACAAATTTTGTTTTATTTTTGTTTTATTTTATTTTTTATAAAGCAAACTTAATCTAAGATGCTTAATGTTTGATTTGAATTCCGTTGTCTCTTTTGTTCCATTATGTTAATATACGAAATGTTCAAATCTACATAAATATATGAAAAATATATGCATAAAAATGGCTTGTATATTCAAAATAATAAAAAGTTAATACAAAATTGATTAAAATCTAACAAAATTCATTTAGTCCACAACGATTGATTAATCCTTAATCAATGACCTGATCAAATACCGACTATCGACTTTTGAAACCTCGATCCTTTTGAAAGAAAAGGAAGGACTAACTATAATAGACAACATATATATAATAAAAACAAATGTAATTTTAATATGGCCACTTTATTCTGAAATCTATACCAATGCTTTTTGAAACCAAACCGGAAACCTTATCGAAATGGTCAGATTGAGTTGAACCATGTAATCAAACTGGCTCAACTAGATTATGACATCATCATTATTTAAAATCGGATTAAACCAAACCGGTAAGAAAAAGTGATTGAATATGATAATCAAACTGAAATGAAATAATATATAAGAGAAAAGGGATCCTACACCCGGGGGTGTAGGTAAACTACCTACACCCGGTCATTTTCATGTTTTTTTTGTTTTTTTGAAATGAAACTTTGGGTAATTAGATCACTATATATCATCATGGTGTCATTCCAATTTCAACTTAATTTGAGACTTCTATCAACTCCATCAAGATCATCAAATTTTAACGGTCTAGAATTGCTGAAAATGACCCATTCTAGATGAACATGTTAGGAATGTTTGTTTTGCATGAAACTTGAAACACATATTCCCCTTAATATATTAAGTAAATCTCCCAGTGATTTTTTTCGAAAAAATAAAAAATAATGAGAGAAAAAGTCCAGTGCAGGGAGTTACCTATACCCTCGGGTGCAGGCTCCCGACTCCCTGTATATAATATACACTTAAATATATTTGAAATATAAATAAAATACATAGACAAGTATATATTTCATACTATATATAAAATATTTTTTCATATGCATCTAATGTCATACATATCATAGAGACCCCTACGTCCTACATCTAGAACACATTATTTTAACGGTCTTAGAATTGTTGTAATCGACATGTTCTGGAAGGAGGACGCAGGGGTCTCTGTTTCTGACGAAATTGAAATGACATACAGGAGGGATATATAGATGAATATACATAGTGATATTTTTCGGAAAAGTAAAAAAATGTGGGAGTTATAAGCCCGGGTGCATGTAGAATTACATGCACCTGGGTGCATACTCCCTATCCTCTCTATATATTATTTAAATTAGTTACTTTATAACATAATAGTTATTTAATTATATTTAAAATCCTTTACAAGAATCGATTAACCCAACCGGCTTAATTTATCGATCGGATAACTGATCTATACAGTTGTTGACAAGGGAATGTGTTTTCAAAAAAGGGTAAAATGGGGCTGCCCCTAGGGGTAGCTAACTTAGCAAAAGCATGCATCTTGTAAAAACATATAATTAGCATGTTTTTGTGCAAAAATAAAAGAATAAAGAGTGATGAATGGGTATTCATCACTACCCCGCCCCATTTTCTCCATGTTTTTAAATTTTTTTTGAAAATTTCTTTCATGAATATTCATCACTATATCCCTATATCGTGTCATTAAAATTTCGTGTGAAACAGAGACTCCTGCGGCCTCCATCCAGACAGTCATTTTTTAACGGTAACAAGATTTTTTAAATCGACCCCGTTTGGATGGAGGTCGTAGGAGTCTCTGTTCCGCATGAAATTTGAATGACATAATATATGGATTTAATAATGAATTTACACTATTTTAGATTTCAAAAAAATAAAAAAAAATTGTGAAAAAAGAGCCGTGGGAGCTAAGTTAGCTCCCCTACGGGGCATACACATTTTACCCTTTCAAAAATAGCATCCGATGCATAATCTGTTGGATATTAGAATATAAACAACAACAAGAAAGTACAAATCTTGGTGAGATGATAATAAAGATGAAATATGTGGGACATGAATAGTCTCTCACCGACAGTCCCATTCGTTGTGCTTTTTTTAAAAATGGTTGGGGCCCTATTGCTTCTTCCCAAGTCCAAACAAAGGTCATTAAAATCCCATATCATCTAATTTATCATATCCATATATATCCATGGGACACACTATTCACTATTCATGGTTGGCCTTTGGCATACTTTTGGACATGTTTCTTTAATCCTTCTTGCTTGATGATCGAAGACTTCTCTCTTTTTTTCTTTTTCTTTTCTTTTATTTCAATTAGAAATTTAATAAGAAGAATGATCGATTAATATAGATGAAAGTGGATATGGATACATTCGAATCCGATTCGAATCCCATTGGCCACCATATCTATTTTAAGATATTAGCACTCGTGTCTTTAACTTCTTCAATATCAATAATACTCCTCTCTTTCTTGCAATATTATTGTGACCGATTAACATGGATGAAAGTGGATATCAAGTTTGCAGAAATTGATAATCAGTACTCGATCGACGGGGTCACTGACTAAAGATTAATCGATGGTCGGACGGCTAATCGGATTTAGTCAATCATTAGTCGATTTTTGAATTTTTAAATTAATTTAAATATAAAAAATCATTATATATATATTCTTATATATTCACATAGATTGTACATTTCCTACACTATCACAATGAAATAAAAGAAGTATTTGACTTTAAATATAACATTAAGCATATGAGAATAAATTTATTTTAAAAAAATAAAAAAATAAAAAACTTTATGTAAAAGTTGACCGAGTAGCCGATCGACTAGGCTAAGTAATCGGCCCAATTAGTCGGATTGATCGATTAATGGCAGACTAAGCCTAGTCGACTCGACTACCCTAGACTCGACTAGTCGGACCAACTAGTCGGCGACTTCTACAAAAATGGTGGATATGGATATATACGAATATGATTCGACGCCATATTTATTTTAGGATTTAACGTCTGTAATATCAATTATTCTCTCTCTTTTTTGCAATATCATTGTATACATGACTTCTTTAATCTTCTTGCTTGATGATCAGATGCTTCCTTTTTTTCTTTTTCTTTTCTTTTATTTCAACAAGAAATGCGGTAAATAACATGGATGAAAGTGGATATGAATATATCCAAATCCGATTGGATACCATATTTATTTTAGGATCTTAATACTTAGTGTCCTTAACTTCCGCAATGTCCAGCGGTAAGTGGCACTACAAGGAAAATAAGTTGTGGCTACAGAACTATGGCCACGGATTTGGGGGTTGTGGCCACAGAATGTGGCCACGCCACGTCGTGGCCAGTAGCCGTAGCTACAAGTCTCGTCGCTAGAGTTCTCTAGCCACGAATATGCCGTGGCCACTACAAGTGGCCACATAACTTATCATGGCCACAACTCTTATATGAAAACTTTGGCCACGGATTGTGGCTACGAGAAACTAGTGGTCACGGAATTATCGTGGCCACAAGTTTCCGTAGCCACATTCCGTGACCACAACTCATTTTTCTTGTAGTGTGGCCTAAGGAACCCTGCTCGTATGTCCCAACTGTTGCTCGTAAAATCAATTATGACTCTCTTTCTTGTAATATCATTGTGCACATGACTTCTTACAAAATTCATAGTTCTTCTCTTTTGTAATATCGGTTATGTTCCTATTTTACCTTAATGGAAGGACGGAATTGTAAATTTTTTAAGAATTCAGGGCACAACCGACATTACAAAATACGAGGGGAATAACTGATATTAGAGAAGTTAATGACACAAGTGATAAAAATCTATTTTTTATACAAATTGTGATATTTGTATCCCTTTTCGTTTTAAAGTAGACAAGGATGTGGATTTCACTTTGATATTTGTATATATTTGAACATCCATTTTAATATAAAAATATAGTTATAAATTTAATCACACATGTATAGTCGTAGATTTCGTCATTGTTGTGTATAACAAAACTTTATGAATTTTTTCACCATGTTCGATATAAAATTTATGAATAAATACATTCGGTATACTTGTTTTAAGTGTGAATTATCTTGTATATGTATATTTAAGCCAATCTCTAAAATATTTATGCGGTCATTCATAGTCCATTCAAAGTACAACAAAGGTTGGAGAGCTTGCACCAAGGTGCATGTAACTTTAAATGCACTGGTGTCACAAATATCCATATTTTGAAATGAAACTTAAGAGGATTTACTCGGGGTTACTAGTAGAATAAGCGTTTCAAATGTCGTGTAAAATAAATATTTTTAACATATCCATCTGGAAGAAATAAATTTCAGCAATACTGATATCGTTGAATTTCGTAGCCTTGATGATTGGGTTAGAAGATTCAAATTAAGCCGAATTTTGAATACTATGGTGATCTAAATCCCATATGATTTTATTTCAAATAAAATATGCACGTTTATAGCACTGGTGCATGTAAAGTTACATGCACCTTGGTGAAAACTCACCAATGTCATCTCTTAAGTGTAAATTACATTAAAAATAATAGATTCCTCTTTGTCGCAGAAAGTAATAGTTGGTACTTGGTCGACAGGGTCATTGACTAAGGATTAATCGATAGTCGGACGACTAATCGATTTAGTCGGCCATTAATCGGTTTTGAATTTTTTTAATTATTTTAAATATTGATCTCAAAAAATTATTTCAAATATATAAATCATTTTTATACATAGATTTATACATTTCCTATACTTTCGTAATGAAACAAAAGAAGTAATTGATCTTAAATATAACATAATTGGGTATTGGAATAAGTTTACTTCTATATTAACATAGATTTGTACATTTTCTATGCATTCATAACGAAACAAAAGGAAAAATTGACTTTAAACATAACATTAGCATATTAGAATAAGTTTGCTTTTAAAAAAAATAAAACATTGATGTAAAAGTCGACCGACTAGTCGGGCTGATCGACTAACGACCGACTAGGCCTAGTCGAGTCGTCTACCCCCGTACTCGACTAGTTGGGCCGACTAGTCGTCCTAGTCGACCGCCTTTTGCAAGCTTGACTCGGAGTGTTTTTTCCGTGTTTGTAATCCAATTTTTTTAAGCAATATTTAACTAATTATATAGGCTACATGACTACACATAATATACTTAATTTCTGGAGTTCTTATGAAATGCATCAAGAAAATTAATATATCTTTTTGCTATTTACTTATTTGTTATACAAGTTATTTAATGTAGCATATTAGTCCATCTTATTTTTTTTGGATTTTTTGTCACCTATGTGTCAACATTTCGGAAACATTTCTTAGCATAACTGTAAGAGATATAGACTACGCGTAACATAATTTGTATATGTCTGTTTAATATTTATATTTGAATTATGATTATCTATTTTCATATATCACTAAAGATACAATATGCTATTTTCAATATTTGTGATGTACAATATCCGTATCCGCATTTTATAACAGATAAGGATGTGAAAATTCGGGATAAAAGAAAATTCGGATACATATTAGATATGGAATTTCATATCCATATTCTCTTCATCTATATTGAAATAGAATAAACACATAAATATAAATTAAATATGTAGTAAGGAAACCATATCTTTAAATAAATATGGTTCGAAGTATGGTTGGATATGAATAATGATCAAACAAAGACAGATTCTAAATCTGGATTTATTATGAAGTGATTAAAAAAAGATCATATTAAATCATAGAGTAAATTACAAAAAAGTTCTTGAATATACTTCTGATTTCAATATCATACCTGAAATTTAAAAAGTAAAAATTTGGTACCTAAACTTACAAATTTGTCTCAATATAGTCTCTGACTATAGGAATTTAAGATTAAAATGATGAAATAACAACTAAATTTATATGGTGAAGAATCACATTGAGACAAATTTGAAAGTTAGAATACCATGTTGTTACTTTTTAAAGTTCAGGTATGACATTAAAATCAGTTGTATAATTCAAGATTTTTTTTTGTAATTTACCCTTATACACACATACACCTCGACAATATCTCGCACTTCGAAATTATATCACGAAGGAGTTGGTCTACATATTTACACATTGAGGGGTTGCAACCTATATGTGGATCTGATGTGGATAGAAAAGAAATATGTTTAAATTATTAGTAGTTTATTAAACATAATAAATTATAATATAATATATATTTATAATATTTTTTATTCGGATAATCGAACCAAATTGGATATTTTTGCTATCACCATATTCATATTCGGATATTTTTGCATCATTGTGTATAGTGGAAAATGTTTAGGGATGTCAGCGGGTCGGGTTTTGGATTGGTATCACATTTACAAAAACATTACTCATATTTGTCTTTTAATTAAACATATAATTTTTAGTGGGTACTCACAGACTTGACGGATAAAGTATCCACATATTTGACATGATAAAATCCTATAAACTATTCATAAATGTACATAAAAAATTTCACACATAGATTAAACAGAGGGAGGTTACATAAGATGGTGGTACACAAAGATGTGCAATGTATAAGAAATGTTAAATATTTTTATATATTAGGTTTTGGCTCTTTTGAGTTCATATTTTTTATTTATTGAAGATAAAAATATGTAGTTGAAAATGAATGAATTGACGGAGAGAAGAAAATTGAGTTGGATTTTTATATATGTAGATCGATACCTATTAGATATGAAGTAGATTTGATGAGTTTGATTAAATTGCAACACATACATCTATATTTTTATTTATTTATTATTCAAGTTTGGGGGCAAGTTTTAGGTTCGGATATCCACAAGACAATCTCAAACCATACCCATACCCGTATGAGTAGTATAGGGTAGGTTTCAGATCTTTAAATGGGATGAGTTCATGTCAGATACCTAATAGGTATACCCACATTGATATCCTTAGGAGGGTCGGTGATCGGGATAAATCTCAAGGTTTTGAAATTTTTGTTCTGTGCTCTCAAATCAGCGGGTGGTAGAGCTCCTGGATCTCACCAACTCCATCTCTTGCATCGCAGGACCGAAAGGTGGAAGAGACCATTGGCGTTGCTGTGATGGTCATTTTTTCTGTTAGGAATGCCTACAAGAAACTAAACTGTATGTTGTACTTATTTTCGACCTGAACATCGTTATGACTTTACTTGGACTCATTTGGGGGCCGAGAATCCCTCAGGAAATCAAGATATTTCTTTATTGTTTGGATGAGATCAGTTGATGACTGGGGCTAGGCGAGCACGTTTTTTCAGAGGGTTGGATGCCATATGTACAAGATGTGGGATGAATCTTGAAAGTTTGGATTACCTTTTCTTCTTTTGTCTGAAATCGGCGGAGATTTGGGTTGAGGTTGTGATTACAAACGTTGGGCAATTCTGGGTGCCGTTTGGACCTTCTGAAAATACGAGGATGGATGACAAGATCCATCGGTGTTTATCCTTTATGCTCTATGGCTTGTTAGAAATGGTGTTGTGTTCAGAAGGGAAAGACTCTATGTAGGAAATATTTTGATTCATTTCAAAATCCTTCGGATATTTGATTCTTATAATTGTGTTCTAAACACGTGAATATATAGTTTTTTTGGTGTACATCTTTAAAAGCATGGAAGGAAATTTCACGATATATCGGCGATATATCGCCGATGTATCGATATCGAGATGTGATCGATATGAGTACTGACATGACGATATATCCTAATTTTCAGATATTTCCTTCACAAAAGATCGTCGACATGAGCGATATTTCGACGATATATTGCCGATATCTTCTAAATATCGCATCGATAGTAGCAACTTTTTTTCCTTGAAAAAATTTAAGTGGGAAGGACCACATAAAAGGATTATTTGCAGTCTTATCCACAGGGAAAGTAAAATGAATAGTTTCTGATATAAAGTGGAGACCTCTGAGGTCTTTGCGGGGACCGGTAGTCTTTGTCCCTTTGCTGTCATTTGTTTCCTCTCCGCGTGCAAGCAAATAATTGGTCTTTTTTGCATTTGTACCCTCCTTGTATCCTTTAATTGCGATTACGTCAAAAGATTGAAGTGGCAATTTAGTAGGGGGTGTAAATTAACCGAAGATGCCCGAACCAACCTAGATTCGATTTTTTTTATTTATTAATTTTGAGAGTTCGAATTTAATTCGATTCGATAAGATGAAAATGGTGTTCAGATTCGATTCAACTGGATTTGATTCGGACATATAAAAACTCATTTTGATAAGTAAATGTTTAATTCACAACAAATCTTCTCCGATGCTATTCTTGTCGAAGGATTACGAACTTTCGAGTTTCAACCATGTTTGTTATATGGGAAAAATGGGGTTGTCCACTGGGGGAGCTAACTTGGCTTCACCACTGCATTTTCCTTATATTTCTTTATTTTTTTTTGAGAAATGAATTTGCGGAAATTTACGATTATATCCATGTAATATGTCATTAAAGTTTCGTGAGAAATAAAGACTTATACAATCTTCAACTAGACAGTCATTTATAAATGATCGCAGAATTGTTGAAATCGACCTCGTATAGTTGGGGAAAACGTGGAAGACGACTTCCATCCAACTCAAATTAATCAAACTAGCCTCAAATCTATTTCATATCTAATGGATATCGATCTACATGTATAAACATTCAACTCAAATTTTGTATCTTTTTGTATCTTTAATAAATAAAAACTATCAACCTAAACGAGTTAAACACTTGATATATATAAACATTTAATATTCCCCAAATATTACACATTTTATATAGGGTAAATTACAATTGGGCCCCCATCTATGTGTTCGATCTCATAATAGGCCCCGATCTTTAAATTGTAACGATTCAGGTCCCAGGACCATTAATGTAAGGAACTAATATGCCCTTGTTTAAAAGTTGGAACTCAACCCCCATTCTCTTCCTAACATTGGCATATTTGTCATGAACCCTAAAATTTCTATTTCCTAAGTGGTCCTGAGACTCGAATCGTTACAATTTAAAGATCGAGACCCATTCTGGGATTTGACTCATAGATGGGGACCCAAATTGTAATTTACCCTTTTATGTATCACCCTATTACACGATCCCACTCTATTTCGTCTATATGTGAAAATCTTGTCTACATTTATGAACACCTTAAGATTTATCATGTCGAATATATGGGTGTACATTGGGTACATGCGTATTCGACGGGTATATGTGTACCCACTAAAAATTACCCGTTTAATAAATGAGCGGGTATGAGAAGTGATTTTATAAATGGGTATGGGTTTGAGAATAGTGATATCCGTTCCAAACCCGGCCCGCTGACATCCCCAAGTACGCCTGAGAAGTAGGGATGAAAACGGATCGGATATGGATCGGATATGCCATTTTCATATCCATATTCGCTTCATCTATATCGAATACGAATACGGATACGGATATGATCCGGATATGCATTATGGGAACCATATCCGTAAAAATACGGATACGAATCTAAATCGGATATTTATCGAATCCAAATACGGATCGAATAAAGAGCGGATCCAAATACGGATCGAATAAAGAGCGGATCCGAATACGGATCGAATAAAGAGTGAAATATCAATATGTATCCAATAAACATGAAATCTGAATACGGATTGAATAAAAGCCACATACGAATATGATTTGATTTTTTTTATCAAAGTTCATAATGATTTTAAAAATAGCAATGAAATATAAATACATTGCGGCGACAAAAGGGAGTGTCGACGTGACATTTATTCTTGATCAGAAGAAAAAGGGGATAAGATTTCATAAATTTTATTAGCGCTCATACCCAACGAAATAGAAATTTATTAATATCGTTAATATATTATATTATATAATGTATAATACTAATATAATAGTATAAGGTTGTAGCTTATATTAACTAATATAGAAAATAATATTAAATATTATATTCGGATATTCGGATCCGAATTCGGATATTCAAGCTATTACCATATCCGTATCTATATTCGGAAAATTTTTACAACCTATATCCATATCCGATCCGTATTCGATTAATATTCGGATACGGATATCCATATGCGATAATTTTTCGTAATTACGAAACTGCCCATGGTTATAGATATCCCTTTTCGTAATTACTCTTATGCCCCTGTTTTATCTTAACTGAAGGGCAACATTATGAGTTCTATAAAATATAGAGGAACAATTGTCATTGCAAAAAAGGTAAGGAACATAATGGAATACACATAAAGATGATTATGGCCCTTTCATTTTCCAATGGGAATGAGTCACAACTCACAAGTCTTTGTTTGTGTCCATAACAACAAGCAAGCAAACAATAATGACTTCGAAGTCTCTTCTTCTTTTCTTCTTTTCCTTTTGGTCGTCGGTTACGTAATTTCGCATTCTTCCCTTTCTTTAAGTCTCCTTCAATGGGTCCCTATTTTATTGCACGAGATGTGATTTTTGTTGTTGTTTGGATCTTTGCCAATGGCCATATTCTTCTCCTCTTGTTTGATCCTCTCACGAAATCCTTATGTTCTTAGATTAATCCATGGGAACATGCATCAATTTGTGCCTTTTGCACTACAAGTCTACAATACACAAACATGGTATTTCTTGGCATAGGACAATTGTTGTGGGTTAGGCCAGTCGAATAATATGAAACTTTAACCTACATATTTTATAGATTAATTAAAATATATATGTTTGCGATGGTTTAAACATAAAATAGATATAAAGATATTGTAATTCCATAAAAATTATATCAACAATGGTAAATGCAATCACAAAATGGAGTTACGCATATTTATAACTAAATCGATTACTAATTATTTTCGAAAATGAATATACAAATACGAATGCGAATATTAGCGAATGTCAAAGTGATATCTATATTTGCATCTATTAAAATGAATACGAATGTCAAATTTTATATATGTATGCATGTATGCATGCATGTATGTATGTAGAGGATGGGGAGTATGCACCATGGTGCATGTAATTTTACATACATCGAGGCCTATATGTTCCCACATTTTTTTACTTTTTTTAGAAAATATCACTGTGTATATTAATCTATTTATCCCTCCAAAATATCATTCGAATTTCGTCAGAAACAGAGACTCATATGCCCTTCATCTAGAAAAGGTAATTTTAACGGTCTTAGAATTGTTGTAATCGATCTGTTCTAGATGGAGGGCGTAAGGGTCTTTGTTTCTGACGAAATTCGAGTGGTATATTGGAGGGATATATAGATGAATATACACAGTGACATTTTCAAAAAAGTTAAAAATGTGGGAGATATAGGCCCCGGTGCATGTAAAATTACATGCACCAGGGTGCATACTCCCCATCCTCATGTATATATATGTATATAACGAATGCGATCGCTGATGAAATACGAATATATTTACATTCGTTTTCACCTCAATATTGCTACATAAAAAGTTTAAAGACATCTACATAGTTGATGCTCATATAAATAAGATTTTTTTTAAACTTATGTTCCTCCGAGATTTTGCATTTATAATCATGCCCCTACCTTTTCTACAATAACACTTGTGCCCCTGTGTTACAAAATTCACAATACTACCCTTTTGTTGTTACATTTAGACCCATATTTAACTTAATAGAAGGCCCATGTGATTTATAAGAATACAAAGACACATGTTATTGTAAAAAAAATAGAATAGTAGATCAAAACATAAAATATAACCTTCATTTTTGGTACTTAATCCCTCCAATTGAATATGTAAAATGCATCCTTTTGGCATTTAGTCTGCAGTGGATGGGGTTTCATGCAATCTGATTTTTGTAAAATACATCAACTTTTGGGTGAAAATTTAACAAGAGACACAATCTTCTATAATAAAAAATTAATTATTGATATGACAACCTGTAACAAAAATTTAACATGTAAACAAATATTTACATTCGTAATCAAATACTATTTTTTCCTTTAGGCGATATTTGCATTCTCATGTTACAAACTTCAAATTACAAACAAAACTCAAAGGGTGCATTTGGTTGGCGGGTTAAGGCAGGTTAAACTGGTAGAGGGTAACCCGTTTTTGTGTTTTGGTGTTTGGATAGAGGGTTAAACTGGGGGTGGGTTATAAGTGAGTTTGGGGTGATATGATTGTATTGGAGTTTGAAAAAGTGAGTAGTTATTGTGATGTGATTGTATTGAAGTTTGGAAATTGGAGTAGAAGTAGAGTAGTTTATAATTTTTATATGATGGTATAATATAATATTTTTTTGAGAGGATTGATGATGTGAAATTGATTTATTTAATTTTTTGAAAAAGAAATAAAGTAGAGCCCACGGGGAGAGAGGGGAATGTGGGTTAAGGAGGTAAACTTCCCTAACCCGCAGGTAACCCGCGAACCAAATGCTACCAAAAGAAAAAATAAAAAGTACGTTGAAACAAAAAAATGATATATATATAGTCAATATAGATAGAGGAAAATGGGGCTGCCCCCTAGGGGGAGCTAACTTAGCTCCCCCCGTCCTATTTTCTTCAAATTTTTTTATTTTTTTTTGAAAATTTTTTCCGTGAATATTCATCACTATATCCCTATATTATGTCATAAAAATTTCGTGAGAAACAGAGACTCCTACGGCCTCCATCCAGACAGTCATTTTTTTAAGGGTAACAGGATTTTTTAAATCGACCCCGTTTGGATGGAGGTCGTACGAATCTCTGTTTCGCATGAAATTTGAATGACATAATATATGGATTTAATAATGAATTTACACGGTTTTAGATTTCAAAAAAAATAAAAAAATTTTGTGAAAAAAGGGTGGGGGAGCTAACTTAGCTCCCCCTAGGGGGCATACACATTTTACCCATATAGATAAAAACTATATATGTTCAATGTTCACCGAGGTTTCAACAGAATAGGGATAATCAAATGCAAAAGAATGATATACAAACCGTAGTTACCAACAAATCTTGTACCATAGGAAAATTTACATACTTTGAAAAATGCAACGAAGATGGATTCGTTGGTGATGGAGATGCAATGTCCCTTGAGGATGCGTTTTTCTTTCTCCTCAAATTTCGATTAATGGAGAACCTCGATTGTTATTAATGGTTTATTTAGAAATTAAGTTCGGATAATGAATAATTAGTGAGATAATGATAAATGAATATTTCAATTTTATTTTTAAAATTGACTACTTGGAGGTAGTCTTGAGTATGGTTATCGATTTTGTCTATAGTCATAGGCAAGATGTAATGAAGTATATGGAGTGTGACACTTGCGTTTGGTACGCGGGTTAAGGAGGGTTAAACTGGTCGGGGTAACCTATTTTTGTGTTTCGATATTTGGATAGAGGGTTAAAGTGGGGATGGGTTTGTAGTAGGTTTGTTGTGATATGATTGTATTGAAGTTTGAAAAAGTGTGTAGTTATTGTGATGTGATTGTATATGAGTTTGGAAAAATGAGTAAAAGTTGAGTATTTTATAATTTTTAGATGATATGATGGTATAATATATTATTTTTTGATGGAATAGATGAAAGAGTAATAATATTTAAATAAAGAATAGATAGTGGGTCCCACAAGAAAGAGAAAAAAGATCTTTGTGGGTAAACCCAACCTAAGGGGGGGTTAAACCACGACTCGAATAACACTTAGACCCCGTTCGTGTATCGGGTTAACTCCTCTACCCCATATTTTCTCCCTCCATGTGGGTCCCACTTTTTATCTTTTTTAAAAAATTAAATAAATCAATTCTCCATCATCAATTCTATCAAAAAATAATATATTATACCATCATATCATATAAAAAATATAAACTACTCCACTTCTACTCACTTTTCCAAACTCCAATACAATCACATCACAATAACTACTCACTTTTGTCAAACTCCAATACAATCACATCACCCCAAACCCACTTCTAACCCACCCCCAGTTTAACCATCTATCCAAACACCAAAACCCAAAAATGGGTTACCTGCAACCAGTTTAACCCACTTAAACCCACTATCCAAACACACCCGTAAGGTTGCGTTTGGTACGCAGGTTAAGGTGGATTAAATTAATAGAGGGTAATCTATTTTTGTGTTTTGGTGTTTGGATAGGGGATTAAATTGGGGGTGAGTTTGTTGTGGGTTTTGTGTGATGTGATTGTATTGAAGTTTGGAAAAATTGAGTAGTTATTGTGGTGTGATTGTATTGAAGTTTGGAAAAGTGAGTAAAAGTTGAGTATTTTATAATTTTTAGATAATATGATGGTATAATATATTGTTTTTTGATGAAGTGGATACAAGAAAATTACTTTATTTAATGTATTAAAAAAGAGAAAATATAAGACCCACGTTAGAAAGAGAAAAGATGGACCTAAAGATTCATTTGATTGACGAGTTATCCTGAAATATCTCGATTTGCCCTCTCCATCCATAAGTTAGAATTCAATCACAAATCAATGTGATATCATATCACATTCCTTATTCCACTCGTAACCAAATAGATCCTTGTGTCCTATCAAATGAAATGTTTTTAAATTTCAAATACTTTCAATTTTTGAAAAAAAACGTGGGGCCCACATTTTTGTGTGACGAGACAAGACAAGACCAATGCCGATGGGGATGAAAACGGATCGGATACGGATCGGATATGACTATTTCCATATCCATATTCGTTTCATCTATATCGAATACCAATACGGATACGGATATGATTCGGATATGCATTATGGAAATCATATCCGTAAAAATACGGATACGAATCCGAATCGGATATTTATCGAATCCGTACAGATCGAATAAAGAGAAGATCCGAATACGGATCGAATAAAGGCGGATCCGAATACGAATCGAATAAAGAGTGAAATCCCAATATGGATCCAATGAACATGAAATCCGAATACGGATTGAATAAAAACCACATAAGAATATGAATTGATTTTTTTTATCAATGTTCATAATGATTTTAAAAATAGCAATGAATTATAAAAAAGTTGTGTCACGACAGAAGGGAGTGTCGACATGACATGTATTCTTGACCGGAAGCAAAAAGGGGATAGGATTTCATAAATTTTGTTAGCGTTCGTACCCAAAGAAATAGAAATTTATTAATATCGTTAATATATTGTATTATATAATATATAATACTAATATAATAGCGTAAGGTTGTAGCTTATATTATATTAACTAATATATAAAATAATATTAAATATTGTATTCGGATATCCGAATCCGGATATTCAAGCTATTACCATATCCGTATCCGTATTCGGATAATTTTTACAACCTATATCCATATCCGATCCGTATTCGATTGATATTCAGATACGGATATCCGTATCCGATAATTTTTCGAATACGATAAGCGGATATTCGGATATATCCGTATCCGTTTTCATCCCTAAATGCCGATCACAAGTCATGAGGTGGAGCCCACCTCCACGTAAAAGCGTGTAATGACGTCACTACTCGAAGATTGGCTTTTGGCCGTCGATTCTGGACGTCCGATTAGACAGGTGAGGAATATTATTATCGGTTTTTTTTCTGTTGTGGGAAAATTACTAGACTCTCTCATGTAGTGTATCCCAAGGTTTTTGAAATCCAATCAAGAATACCAAACCAGAAATCTTGTTGAAATGATTGGATCGAGTCGTCCTAATCAAATTAGTTCAATCGGATGATGATATCATCATTATTTAAAATCGGATTAAATCGAACCGATGAAAAAAAATAGTTGAACCGACTAATTAAATCGAAATGAAATAATATATATAATATACACTTAATATACTTGAAATATATATAAAATACATAGATAATGTATATATTTCACACTATACATAAATTATTTTTCTTATACACCATCAAATATCATACATATCATATATATATATGTATACGTATTATTTGGATTAGATGCTCATAATAGTTTAATTATATTTAAAACCCAATACATGCAAAAAATTATGTTAGTGTAGTTGGTTGGAAGTGTGAAATAGGTAGCCAAAGGTTATGATTTCAACTCCCTTTACCAATCAAATTTTTAATAATTTAAAAATTAAATGTGGTTCAACTTCGGTTGAACCTGGTTAAACCGGGTCAAAAAAATAAATTGAACAGGATGAGCCAATTAAAATTTGAATAATCGAACGGAATCGATATAAACCGGTTAAGCGGACCGATCCAGACCCGGTTCACCGATCGGACCGGTCGAACCAGCCGGTCCGATCCCGTTTCAAAATCGGAATTTTCGATTGGTACAATACCCCTGGAAATTCTCAATTTGTTTTGGGGAATAAGAATCTGCGGAAGTACTTGGGGACCACTCAGATGCCCCTATTTGTCGTCAATTGTGACGAAGGAATATTATTTTTACCGCCAATTTTTGCCCCCACGTAATTTTCTTTAAATTTAAATAAACCCATGAAATATTTATCGAACAATTCAAGAAGATTACAGGGCAACCTTTGTTATTTCTGGATAATTTTATCCCATTGAAATTTATTTTTCACGACAAGGAAAACACGTTGTGACTACAGAACTATACCCACGGATGTGGGGTTTGTAGCCACGGAATTGAGCTCTAGACACATCACTCCGTGGCTAGTAACCGTAGCTACAAGTCCTGTCGCGAGAGTTTTCTAACCACAAATATGTCGTGGCCACTACAAGTGACAACAAAACTTTTCGTAGCCACAACTCTTGTATGAAAACTTTGACCATGGAGTATAGCTACGAGAAACTAGTGGCCATAGAATTATCGTGGTCACAAGTTTCCGTAGCTACACTCCGTGCCCACAACTCATTTTTCTTGTAGTGTTTACACCATGACCCACAAACTCCTATCCAATTGCACAATGAGATATATATGGACTCTCTTGTGATCGCATCGCACTGTAACCGGTTTATGCGAAGGTAAATTGGTTATCTGAAATCACATCACATATGACTTATGTCACAAGACATGGAGTAATTACGAAGATTATGTGGGTTATCACGTAATTGAACATGATTTTAGGGATAATGCTGTAAAAGTCTCTATTTTAATAAGGGATAAAAAAACAAACGAGAAATAAGTGAGATCTGTCCCCTTGTTCCGAAAACAAGGTGGTGTTATTCTTCATCCACTTGCAAATTTAAATTAATCAACTTGAGTATTTTTTAGAGTAAATTACGAAAAATCTTATGGTGCTCAATTACAGTTTTTATTCTTCAAGTAAAAGTAAAAAAAGGTTTGATTTTATTATAAGGGGTATTTACATTCATCATCATGAGTAATTTCATAATTATGTAAATAACCCTGTGTAACCTCGTGCACCAAAAATCTTGAATAGTCACTCTGTCCCACTCCCATAACCCATGTTAGGTTTGTCCGTTAATCCACTTAGACCATTGGGTTAATCTAACACATGTTCTATCTGACGATTATTAAATTTTTCAAAAAAATTTAAGCCCATCCTCCTTCCTCCTTCAACTCCAATCCCCTTCCTCTTCCAACGACCCACCCTCCTTGCATCCCCTTCGCCTCCTTCCCAACCTCCTCCAGATCCGTCCACCCTTGACTCCTCCTCCTCTAAGTCTGCCCGCTCTCACCCGCCTCCCCGACCTCCTCCTCCTCCTCCATATCCTCCCGCCCTCACCCTCCTCCTCACCAACCTCCTCCTCCTCCAAGTTCTCCAGCCCCTCCGCGTCCTCCTCGGCCTCCTCCTCCTCCTCCATATCCTTTGCCCACTCCCTCCTCCTCCGGATCCTCCGCCATCTCCCTTCTCCTCCTCAGTGACGATGGGTTCCAATGGAAGAGAAGGAAGGACACGAGAAGGAAGGGGATGGCATCATTTGTGATTACCATGAACTTAAACGGTGAAAATGATCCACAATTGATGGATTCCATCAAAGTTAACAAAAAAACGGATGGGTGTTAACATAAGGTCATGTCATATAACAATTAAGCATTATTGGGGTTCCTGGTCTAATTCAAGATAATGAAGGACTATGTACATAATTATGAAATTACTGAGGGTTATATGTGTAAATATTCCTTATTATAATTTATTTCCACACGAGCTTTTGTAATCTTTCACGTTTTTTTTTGTCGATGTTAAACTTTAAGATCGAATGTTAAGCTAGGGATGAGCATTGGGCTGGGCTGGCCCACCCGAAGCTCAGCCCAAAAAGCCCGGCCCAGCCCAAGTCCAAACAAACATTGGGCCGGGCTTGGGCCTAATTTTTAGGCCCAAAATTTTTTTGGGCCGGGCTCGGGCTTGGCTTGGCCCAGCCCGACTCGGCCCACGGGCCCGACCCGAAGAGGGCCCGAACCCTTCTCATATCCTATACGTATGGAAACTCTCACATGTCATGTACACTTTGTTCATGTATCCTATCTTCATACAATGTTTATAAATCAAGAAAGTCATGTGTGGGACATATGAGTTGATGATTATTGTATTTTATTCAGAATTAATTTTTCTTAATTAGTCTATGTCTTAGATTCTGTTGGTTATTCTTGAGTTTTTAGTGTTTATTTTTTCTATTATAATATTTTCTATTATTAAACCTTTACCCAGTACGAGCATTATGCCCATTTTTTTAACATGTAGTGCCTGGTGCACCTGTTGTTGTTAACTGTGTAAACTTAGTTCACTCTTTCAATTTCTGTAATGAGAGACGTTTATGGTTTATAATATTGAGTGGACTTGTATAAAATGATAAATCATCTCCAGTATTGGGTTTTAGTTGTTTTACAAGTATTATAACATATGTTTTAAACAATTTTAGCTCGTCTAACTTGAATTGAGATTGACTCTAAATACAAACTCAAAGTTAATAATATATAATGGGTTAACATGGGCCGGCCCGGCCCAAGCCCGACCCATAGGAATTGGGTGGGCCTGAGCTTGGGCCGAACCAAAAAAAATTTTGCGGGCCTAAGCCCGGCCCAAGGCCCGAAGTTTTTAAGTAGGCTTGGGCATGGGCCCTTAATGGCCCGACCCAGCCCGACCCATGCTCATCCCTGTGTTAAGCACATCTCTTTTGGATTTAAAAATGAGATATGTAATTGGGAATCTATATATAATTAAGGTTTCTTTGAGATAATTTACCTTTTTTTTCACCACCAAAACTCTTACCCCTTCCACCAATCATTAAAGAAAGAAAAGGACATAATGTGCAATTTATTGCTCATCTGTCCTCTGTTTTTTTCTCCTGAAAGGGAAAGTTTAGAGTATGCAATAACTGTATTCGCATCCATAATTGTTTATATAGTCATCCAATTAAAGTATTGGGTAAGAAACATAAAAAATCCCAAATATTGTCCAACACCGTGTGGTTTGCGAGATTGATTTTCAATTATTTATTTTTGCTTTCTAAAGTGATGTTCAAAGACACGGTCTAACGTTTATTATTTCTATTGATATTTGGGATTTTTGCACCATGGTCCCTATATATTATAGGGATGGTATAACATGGGATGTGTTGTCATTGGATAAGATTTTTTAGGGATCATGGTAAAAAAAGTCTTACGATATATGTATTTTGTATGATTAGGGATGAAAACGGATATGGATATATTCGAATACCCGCTTCTCGTATTTGAAAAATTATTGAATACAGATATCCGTACTTGAATATTAATCAAATATAGATAGAATACGGATATGGGTTGTAAAAAATTTCTGGATAAGGATATGTATATGATAATGACTTGAATATCCGGATCCGGATATCCGAATACAATATTTAAATTATTATATATATATTAGTTAATGTAAATAAGCCATGACATGTGTTATTATATTAGTATTATATATTATATAATACAATATATTAATGATATTAATAAGCTTTTGTTTTTTTGATGATGGATACGAACAAAAGTTACGAAACCCTATCTTCTTTTTGCTTTCGATAAAGAACACATGTCACATTGACGATATCTTTTGTTATGATGCAACTTATTTATATTTTATTATCATTTCTAAAATCATTGTGAACTTTGATAAAAAAAAATCAATTCATATCCGTATGTGGTCTCTATTCGATTCGTATTCGGATTCTATGTTTATTTGGTCCATATATATTCATTCTTTATTCGATTCATATTTGGATTGACTCTTTCTTCGATCCGTATTCAGGTCCGTTTTTTATTCGACTCGTATTCGGATTTGATAATATCCTATTCGAATTCATATCCGTATTTTTAAGAATATTATTTTCTTAATGCATATCGAAGTCATATCTGTATCCATATTCGTATTCGATGGAGATGAAGTGAATATGAATATGGAAATAGGCTTATCCGATCCGTATTCATCCCTATGTACGGGGTTCGACAAAAAATATATATAGGAATTTACAGGGTGGTTCTTAAACTTTCCATCCGATATCAATATGGTGTCTGAACTTATAAATGTAATGATTTGAGTCCAAAACTAATTTGAAATTAACAATATGGTCCCTTGCCAGTCATCTATAGTTAAATTTACGAAACAACGTGAGATCACATTATTACATTTAAAATAGTTTGGGATTCAAATTGTTACATGCATTAGGTTGGGGATCACATTGATATTGGATGAAAAGTTTGAGGATCACTATGCAAATTTAGATATCTTATCTTTTCAAAGAGCTTATATAGCAACTTCCATATAAGCACATGAACTTTCAATGTTCAAAGATACACTCATACAAACATGCGGATTTACAAGGTTCATCCATAATCGAGTACATCTATAGACGACAATGGTCATTCTTCGCTAAGTGAAAAAAAGGAAGAGACTACAGTTGATTACATATAGCATGAAAACTAAAATCCTAATCACGTGGAGTTTATATATGCAGGGGGTTTGTTCACGATCGTGGAGGAATCGACTTCTGGCATTTATCTTGTGAAGACTGATTGTCCGAGAACTGGTGGAGGAGATTGCTGATGAGATTGATCTCTCTCGTATCTTCTGATTGGTTGAGAACACACTGGTCGGATTGCTAAGGTAACCGATCTCCCTCCTGGATTTTGATCAGATGAGAATTGATTGGCTGATTGCTGAGATGGATGATCTTCCTTTTGAATCATGATTGGAAGAGTGCTGATGATGAGTGTTGCCGAGATTTTTTTTATTGTAGTATAAAAGAGGCTTTGGGGCCATCAGATACTGTACTCCAAATAGTACAAGAAATAATAGAGAGTCTGGTGTGAACAAGTGAATGTAGGAAAATTATCAAAGCAGTATAAATCCTTATCTTCTGTGATTATGTGTGTTTTTCTTCTCTAAGTGCCCGTTCGGTTCGGGAATAAGCAGGAATAAGGATTGGGAATAAGGAGAATAAGGGTCTATTCTTTGTTCGGCTGGAGGATAGGAATAAGGAGAATAAGGTGAAATAAAGGTATGTAAGGTGTGATAAAGATAGGAATATGAGTGAAATAAGATGAAATAATGGGGAATAGTCGTACCACAGGGAACCGTGTTGGGAGAAAAATGACCCCTTATTCTCCTCTATCCCCAATCCTTATTCACGTACCGAACAGGGCCTAAGCGTTGTTCCATATATATGGTGTTTGATCGGATCTGTCTCCAACAACATGACAAGCAACAATCATCAATGGTTCAGATGGAGGACGACATTCAAGGTCCTAATGTGATGGACTTGAAAGGACAAAAATATGGGTATTTATGAGATTCCATTGGCATTAACATAAGGGTTTATTGGGGCTGCCTCTAGGAGGCAACCAACGAGCTTCCCCCACATCATTTTTCGACGATTTTTTGAAAATATCACCATAAATTTTCGTCATTATATCCCTCTAATATGTCATTCAAATTTCATCAAAAGCAGAGACTCATATGCCCTCTATCAAGAACATGTCGATTACAACAATTGTAAGACTTAAAATTACATGTTCCAGATGGAATGCATAGGAGTCTCTGTTTCTGATGAAATTTGAATGAAATATTAGAGGGATATAGTGATGAAAATAAATGACTATTTTTCAATAAAAAATTTCTTCGAAAAATGACGCGATGGCATTCCCATTTTTCCTTAACATAAAGGCATGCCATGCATTGGGTAGTAACTATTTGATGATGTGGGTGTAATTTGCAATTATGAAGGGATCATAGTGTAATTACGAAAGTATAAAAGGGTATGTCAGTAAATTCCCTAAATTTCAAAGATATTCTTACACTTGCGACCTTTCAAGTTTTTTTCTAATAATACTTAACCCTCAACATTTTTACCAGCGCACATTATCCCAATATTCTTGTGAAAATCATAGTAGTGCACATTAGGGGACGTTCGGTTCGGGAATAAGCATGAATAATGTTGTGGAATAAGGAGAATACGAGCCTATTCTCTGTTCGGCTAGAAAGATATAAATCAAGAGAATAAGATGGAATAAAGGTAGGTAAGTTGTAATAAAGATATGAATAAATGTGGAATAACGTAAAATAATGTGATGTTGATGGGAATAATCGTACTCTTAGGGCCTGTTCGTTTGGAGAATATGCCATGGAATAAGGGGCCTATTCTCCTTCCGACACAGTTTCCCGCGGTACGATTATTTCTCCTCATTCCATGTTATTTCACTCTTTTTCCTATCTTTATCCCACCTTACCTACCTTTATTTCACCTTATTCTCCTTATTCCTATCCTCCAGCCGAACAAAGAATAGACCCTTAGGGCCCGTTCGGTTCGGGAATAAGCAGGAATATGGATGGGGAATAAGGAGAATAAGGGTCTATTCTTTGTTCGGTTGGAGGATAGGAATAAGGAGAATAAGGTGAAATAAAGGTAGGTAATGTGGGATAAAGATTGGAATAAGAGTGAAATAAGATGAAATGAGGAGGAATAATCGTACCAAGGGAACTCGTGTCGGATGGAGAATAGGCCCCTTATTCCAGGGCCTATTCTCCAAGCGAACGGGCCCTTAGGGCCCGTTCGCTTCGGGAATAAGCATGAATAAGGATTAGGAATAAGGAGAATAAGAGCATATTCTTTGTTCGGCTGGAGGATAGGAATAAGGAGAATAAAGTGAAATAAAGGTAGGTAAGATGGGATAAAGATATGAATAAGAGTGAAATAAGATGAAGTAATGGAGAATAATCGTACCACGGGAAACCGTGTCGGGAGGAAAATGGTCCCTTATTCTCCTCTATTCCGAGGCCGTATGCTTGTACCGAACAAGCCCTTATTCTCCTTATTCTCCATCTTTATTACTGCTTCTTCCTGAAACGAACGGGCCTTTATATATCACATGGACGGAATGGTACTATACTTATATCCATCAAATAAGTATTAGTTTGACGTCCATATTCATATTATAAGATGGACAAGAACATGGAAATATTGCATTTTGCATCCCTACTACTTGCTGTTCAAGAAATATATGCATTTATCATATAAAAGTTGGGGGAATTATCTAAAAATTTACTCTCGTATTCTACAAGGGAAAATGCGACCAGAGCCAAAGGGCCCTTCACAGTTCTCTCCCTCCCCACCTCTCTCTCTAAAAAAGCTCTGAGCTTTCTCTCTCTACAACTCCACCGTCTCCTTCTTCCTCACTTCCTCACCCTCCAATCTCCTCATAATGCCGAGAAGTCCCATCTTAAGCATCCAAGCAGCATCTCATCGAAGACATCCACATGTGGTCGATCTGTTCTTCTGAAAAACACCCCATCCTTGCTCGAATCTCTCGAAACCTGAGGTGGATTCCGGCCCCTCCTCACGTTCCTGATCTTGGGTACCTCTCATCTGTTGGAAATATTGAAGCAGACGCGAGAAAGCTGCGATCTTTCGTGTTATTTTGCACATAAATGCTCACCCGTGGAAGAACAGTGGAGTAGAAGGTCGCAGATTCCGAGATTTTTTTTCTCTCCTCCTTGTGGGGCTTTTGTGTTCTTTGAATGGCTGTGAGGAACAGATTGGTGGGCACTGTTTTGTGTTGGCTCCAAGTGGGTCTCAACTGGGAAGGTAATGGATCTCAACTGTTCGTTTTGTTTGATCTGTGTGTTCGTTTGCTCTCCTTTTTGGATCCTTTGTTTTTTAGATTGATGTGGTTTGGTTCTTTGTTGCCAGGAATCTACTCATGATCGTTAACCCCCGCAGGGAAGTGGATGATGAGTGTGAACAGGTTGGTTGGATTTGTGGTAATTTTTTCGATTCAAGTAGTATAGTACATATGAATGATTTCTTCGGTTTTCTCGCCTGTTTACCTTCGTATGATTGTTCATACATTTAAGAACTCGGATTTTTCACATGTTTTCTGCAGCTCGGACTGAGGAATTTGCAGATTTTTTCAAACGAAATCGAAGAACAGGAAGAGGATTGCTTGTTTGATTCTCTCTGTTTGCTTTAAACACCACTCTTTGAAGCCTGCATCGCGATTTCGATCGGTTTATACTCTGTTTTTAGCGACGAAGATCGGTTCCCGGTATCGAAGAGCTTCTGCCGCTTCGCGACGACGATCGGTGAGCTCTGTTTCGGGGGAGGAGATTGCTTGTTTGGCTGTTGGGAGGACCTGCATTTCGATTTCGATCAGTTTATGCTCTGTTTCTGGAGAGAAAGATCGCTTCTTTGATGGCGTCGGAGAAGTGTTTGGATGCACAGCTGTGGCACGCCTGCGCCGGAGGGATGGTGAAGATCCCCGCGGTGAATTCGACGGTTTTCTACTTCCCGGAGGGGCACGCGGAGCACGCGGGAGGCGGGGTGGAGTTCGGAGGAGAGGTGAGGATACCTGCGCTGATCCGGTGCAGGGTGAGCTCGATAAAGTTCATGGCGGATCACGACACCGACGAGGTGTTTGCGAAGATGGGACTTGTTCCTATCGGAACAGAGCAAGTTGGTTTTGATCCGGAGTGTGGTCGGATCACCGGAGACGAATTGGGGGAGAAACCGGTGTCGTTCGCGAAGACGCTCACGCAGTCGGATGCGAACAATGGCGGCGGATTCTCTGTTCCGAGGTACTGCGCGGAGACCATCTTCCCCAAGCTCGATTACTCCGGCGATCCCCCGGTCCAGACGGTCCTCGTCAGGGATGTTCACGGCGAGATTTGGAAGTTCCGACACATCTACCGCGGCACGCCCCGCCGCCATCTGCTGACCACGGGGTGGAGCAATTTTGTGAGCAGGAAGAAGCTCGTCGCAGGGGACTCTGTTGTGTTCTTGAGAGCCAACAATGGAGATCTCTGCGTCGGGATCCGACGAGCAAAGAGAGGGGTCGATAGCTCGTGGAGCTGCATTGCTCCGATGAGAGGATATGGCGTAAGCGCAATGAGGATGAAAGGGAGAGTGAGCGCCGCATCGGTCGTCGAGGCGGTGATGCGTGCAGCCCGCGAGGAGCCCTTCGAGGTGGCTTACTACCCGAGAGCAGGCACACCGGAGTTCTGCGTCAGGGAATCCACGGTTGTCGATGCAATGCGGATCAGATGGGGGGCCGGAATGAGGTTCAAGATGGCGTTCGAGACCGAGGACTCGTCGAGGATCAGTTGGTTCATGGGGACCATAGCCGCGGCTCGTGTCGCGGATCCCGCGAGATGGCCCAATTCTCCATGGAGGATCCTTCAGGTTACTGATCAATCTTCCAGTCTGAACTCTGAACTGTCTCTGTTCAGAGCTTCAGATAGATCACTGCGGTTTTCGGTCGAAAACCGGAGTGATCTCTTCTGCTAAACTGCTTATTTCGACAGATTTTCGATCGAAAATGATCGTCGACATCGACTGTTGGCGATTCTTCGAATGTCTTTGATGTGGAAGTAATCGACTCAACCATGTTCCTGCAGGTTACTTGGGACGAGCCGGAGCTGCTGCAGAACGTGAGAGGCGTGAACCCGTGGCTCGTCGAGCTAGTGACCGACGCCTTCTTACCGCCATTGAAGAAGCTGTGCATCGCGAACGAGCGGACCTCCGTTCCCGCATTCTCCAGCGGTTATCGGCCGGAACAAGCTCCTGCAGGCATACAGGGAGCCAGGCAAGTGCGGTATGACGTACCTTTGATCGATCTCCATTGCGACAAAATGCAGCTGAGCTTGTTCCCGGCCGGTGCTCGAAACCGACCACCCGCGACAACTGAAATAACCGTCGGAACCAGCACGAAAGCACCGGCTTTCATGCTGTTTGGACAGCGGATACTGACGGAGAAGCAACTGTCAGCAGGGTCTTCAGCAGATACTGTCTCAACTCTAGCAAACAGTTCATCCGAAGCGAACACCGAGAAATCGTCGAGCTCGTCGGATGGTTTGGGAGACGACAACTTCTCCGTCTTCGACTCTCGCGTCTTTGGCATCGAGCAAAAACCGATATCATAGCGCTTTCGCGATCCTATGCAGACCAGAGATGAGATAACAGTTCTGCAGTTGGGATGACTGAATGTGAAATCCACACAGTTGGTGAAGAACTGACTGATTTGAACTTCTGGAATAACCAGACGGTGAATGCGAGATCTACAAGTTTCATGTTGACCAAAATCAGAGCGCTAGCCGGTGTAGCGTCTTTCAGGTACCGATCGAAGGTATCGACTTCTTGAAGATGTTTCTATGATCATCTTAACCAAGCAGGGTCTATGTTGCTGTTTTCACCTATACATATTTACGCGAAAAACCGCGAATTTGTAATTCTAGCACGACATAAACCCGCGATACACGGCTTTTACGCGAGCATCGTGATCGATGTCAACTTGTCGTCGATGTCATATGCTTTAATCGGAGATTTGGTCAATAATGAGTTGTTAAATCATTCGAGGTTAATGATCACCTCGCCATCGTTTTCCTCTGGTTGGCATGTTTTGCGGTGATAGATTGCGACGGCCCGTCGGATACATGATTCTTCAACTATTGTTAGGATTCAAGGCATATCAACATAAAGAGCGGATATTCTAAATAAAGTAATAGATCGATAACACATTATTCATTTATATATTTTTTGGAGTATGTCTCAGATTATATCTTAAATCACGGGGTATAATTATACAAAATAGAGTGGAAAAACCGTAACTATTGGCTTTTTAAAACAAATTTTCCTACGTATAGGCCACATTTTAATAAAGAATTTTATTCATAATAAATGATGTGAGCACATGAAATTCTATTAAAATAAAGCAAAGGGTAAATTACAAAAAGAGACTCATCTTTACATGGATTCTCAAATTAGAGACTTGGTCTTTAGTCGGTAACAAATAGGGGACTAAAGTTTACCTTAACGTTGCAGTCCCCAACGTCGTCAATGGACGGCTCAATACATGCTTTTACTTGACGGAACTACCCTTACCCAAAAGAACTGCTTGTGGAAGGACCTCGGATAAGACCGAGCCTGGAAGGACCTCAGATAAGATCGAGCCTGCAACTCAAGCTTGTTCTCGAGTTAATAAAGTGTCGGCGTCAGATCGTATCAACTTGGAGAGGTTGCAGAGATGGGTTTTTCGTTGGCGGCGAGGAGGGTGTTCAGGGTGTGGGCATTGACTCTGAGGAGCTGAGAAGGATCGTTGAGGTCGGTGGGCGTGGGAGTGCCACTGTTGTCCTCTCCCCTTCCACAAGCAGAAGTTCTTTTGGGCGAGGGTAGTCACGTCAAGTAAAAGCATGTTGGGGACTGCAACGTTAAGTTAAACTTTGGTCCTCTATTTGTTACAAACTAAAGACCAGTCCCTAATTTGTGAATCCATGCAACCATCACAAGGGAAGTATGTGAAGAAGAAGATACCATACATGACGATGGTTGGTCAGCTTTCGCTAAGAAAATGATTAACGATATCTATAAGGACAATCGAATCCGCTCGCTTTTTCTTGTTGTACAATTCTGCAGTAGAGATGTTGATGGCATACTACTCTCTTCTCGTACTGCTCGTATAGGGAATAACTAGAGCTACATCATCTATCACGACTCTTCTTTTGAACTTGCATGTCATGTTTGACACCCTTGTTCCTTGCATCACCACACATGATTTCTTAGTTTCTCTGATAACTTCTCCAGTGGTGACTCGATGTCATCGTGACTCGAGTGTTCTCGGTGAAATCAGATCTTCGTGTCTGACACTAATTAGATTTCATATTGCTCCATTAAACATGTGAAATTACATCGATCCAATTCCTTTAACGTGGTAACCCTCTTTACCTGATATCTTGATTGTGCTATCATTGCATTCTTGGAATGTATTGACGCATTTCTTGGATGAGTATACATGATCTGAACATGCTAGGTCCAGAACCCATCATATATACGCCTTCATCTCTCGTGAACAAATTAGCAAGTCTTCCTCGCTGATTGTAGTGGAATCTTCTTTGTTTGTTTCTGAATGATGGGGTTAGTTCTTCCCTTTCTCCTTTTGACATCTTGGACAATCAACAATCTTGTGACCCTCTTTGTTATAATAGAATCACATGACTGGACCATGTGACTCGGATCAACCTTTGAAAACTTCATCTTCATTGTAGAGGACATATGCTTTCGGTCGTCGGCACATATGCTTTCGGTCGTCAGCACATGGCCTTTATTATTTGTTGCCTTGTCTATCGCCCCATGTGGAGACTCACTAATAAGTAGTAAAGCAACCATCCTGTTCAATGTGATGGTCTCCTTAGCATAGAATAACATTGTCACAATCTTAGAAAGATCAATGACATATCCTCCTTAAAGAGAGACTCTCCTTTCTTGTTAGTTTCCTTTAATGTCCTCGAATGTGAGCGCATCCATCAGATCTTCTCGAATTCATCCTAACGTGCCTCCAAGTTGGTCATGTTCGTCATCAATGGACCATAGAATTTCTTCTTTAGCAATAGCATGTTTGTCAAAGATTTGGACTACTATCGTCCCGCGAACTTCTTCCAAGCCACAGATAGATCATCCATGCCAATGACTTCATGAAGAGTATTATTCACACAGAATAATTTTATTTCTCTATCCATGAGATCCTTTATCTCCTTGTTCTCTGCCTCTTTCATCTTCTTCATCTACTTCTCTGTTAGTTGGAGAGCTTTCACAAGCTTTTCTTACATGACTATATGTTCTTCACTTTTGCTGCCATGAGGCGAAGTCGTTCTTCTCGTTGAAGAATTTCATGGAGAATGATGCACCTTTCACGTGAACTCCGCCATCAAATTAACATGATGTGATGGTGTATTCCTCTGCTATGAATAGCTTTTTAATTGATTGGACCGAATCTCCGTCGATTATCTCGAAAATGATGAAATTTTGACACTTTTCGAGATCTAAAAATTTGCAATAGAATCCTCTTGATCTGCACCGTTCAACTTGCCCAGAGCGTGCAAAAATCTCTATCTAGATCCCCTCGATTGGACTCTGTATGCTCTTAGTCTCAACAATAGTTCAACATAATCGTTGATTTTTCATGGCTTCTGAAGAATGTGTACCTGTAGCGTCGCAACCTCTTGTCAAGGTCGAACCTTGCTCTGATACTATGTTGTTAGCTCATCTTCCATACTGTTTTTTGGGTGAATAAACGTTGTGAGCAATCAATCACCATAACAAAAGCATGCAAAGAAGAAGAAGTATGATGTCAATCAGTAACCTCTCACGACCACCAAAGAAGAAAACTTACTAAAGAGAAGAACAATTTCGACTCTCTTCATAGCTTCACTCTTACCCACTCACTCTTTTTCTCTTGTGGTGTTGCAAGGCAATACACACAACCTCAATATATGTGGTCCACTCAGTAACTTTGTTCAATAAGTTTCTCTTATTTTATCTTCCATATGCATCATATTGACCTTTTGTCTCATACTCTCATTCTGCCTAAAACTTGCTATCTGCAAATGTTGTTGGAGTATGTAATAGAGGAGTAATTTGGAGTATGTAATAGACGAGTAATTGGATCTCTACAATTACCATCGTTAATTTTTAGGTCCACATCTATAAATGGGACTCCAATATGTCTGCCGGGCTATATAAGAAGTCCCACGCCCATGTATTCATGGAGAGATTCAATACAGAAGATCCGACCCTCTGAAGCATTCTTCTGTGATTTCATCCCGCTCCTCACGGAGTAGGATTCCACGTAAGAATCCTTGAGTGTTCCACATTTTGTATTCTTTATTTTATTTGTTCTTGTTTTGATTACACTTCCGCATTTTATATTTCAGCAGTTGTAGCTCTCACCACAGTTTTGTAGTGCTTTCCTCTAAGCTCAAAGGTACCTTCTCATTGCAAAAAAAAAAATATAAACCTCCATCAATTTCTACGTCATGTTGAAAAATGGAATTGAAATACTATAAATTTACTTAAAATGTATTTTTAAAATTATATTTTACGAAGGTATTTTATTGTGTGTATATTTGTATATAATTTTCCATTTTTCAACTTCTATTTATTTCAATGGACCCAAGTATTAATATATATATATATATAACATTCGAGTTTTCAAATTTTTAAATAATTTGCCTTTCACATATTTCAAAATTTATCCACCTAGTTTTCAATAGATGCATTTTGTAAGATTGGAGCATATATATTGAGATCTTGTTGAGTTCCTTTCTATCTTCTACTATCACATCGCGATAATTAGATGAGATTATTGCTTTATTATCAGTAAATAAGTCTCGAGTAATATCAACAAGGGATGCAAAAGATGTTGATAGTTACACATAGTGAATGTTATGGATCGAGAGAGGCTAACTAGACCTGCTCGCGCCAAGTCACACGAACCCACAATGTGTTCTAACCGAAAAGGAGCATCAAATGGCCTTTTAAATAGATTTATGGGAGAGAACGAGACATGAGAGTGTTGGGAACACATCCGATCAACAAAACACACAAGCAGAACAACGATCGAAAAAGAGAAACACCCTCAATTGCACAACACAAAGATTTACAAGGATTTGGGAATGCGCTTACCTACGCTGTTCACACCATGCTCTCTTCTTTTTCTTTCATGGAATTTTCATCGTTCGATGAGTAACAAACCCGAAGGGCTCTTTTATACTGCAACTCTAGGGTTAGGATCAAAGAGAAGAAGTATGTAAAATTATTACATATATGTGATATATATAAAAAAATTGAAGTCGCCAATATAACTGTAGTACATCAAAAATCGACAAAGCTGATTCATGCATGTACGTGCCATCGATCTTCACATGAGAACCTAACATGGAGGGTAACTCGAGCTCGAACTCAAACACAGACAATTCCACCACAGTATGCGAGGGACATGTCGATATGTTCAAGAAGTCGGATTCATTATAGCTATAAGAGACATGATATGCTATAACGACACAATCAACCATCTGATCCACCATGACTCGGTTTGCGAGATCTGAAACTAAACCAGTTTAACTGGTTTAGTTCAGTCATAACATACACATTTTAACACCTGAATAGATCATGATCCTCTTCAAGAACTTTGATGACAAAACTTCCTTGTAGTATATCACATCAAAAAAAATTATGAACAATGACACCAAGAATATTTTTTTACAGAAGATTTACGCCTTTTTCTCCCTGAATGCATAAACAGCACCTGTTTGCTTTGTACCACAAATCGGACCTGGAGATCATTCTTTCCTTCATCGTATATAGTCAGCATGGTTTTACTGGAATCGCTTTCGCTGCATCAAGATGATTTAGACGACAGGTACCTAGTAGAAATTCCGGAAGTTCGTCTTCGCTGTTGGCCTGAATAATACACAAACTACTTTCAAACTTCTTGGAGCAAAATCCGATCGCTTTTTTTTAGTTATTTCTAAATTCGTGTATCATCTTGAACTAGAGAAAAACCAAGGCCGACTACGGATTTTTTACTCATTCATAATTCTCTTTTTTAGAGAATTATGAATGAGTAAACAAAACCTGCACCCAAATGGTCTGGTGGTAGTGGAGTGTGCCTACCACCCAAAAGACCATATTCAAATCCCCTCTTTATGGGGGTTGCGTTAGGTATGTAGCCGACCCTACTTAAAGCGGGAAAAGGCTTCGCTATTCATAATTCTCTAAAAACTGACAAAAACAACTTGCATGCTTACCTGCACTAGAAATGCCATCTCGATCACTAGGTTGTTCAAATAGCCAAGAACAAGGCTTACGACTCCCCGTGCCACGGTAGATGACCCGATATCAACTCCAAGCTGCAAAAACGAAAATTCAACAAGTTACACATGTTGGGTTTTCTCCTATGAAGACTGATTGGTACTGCATATGTGAGATCAACTTCATCGATCCAAGGGCTATATTGGTAATTTCACGTCACCCGCATAATCCTAACCCTGTGGTATTTAAGATGCCCTTGAAGACCACCACCTATTTAAGTCCAATACTATTTTCATGTAAAAAAAACATAGCAAATTACAAAAAAGTCCCTAAACATGCTAAACTATACACCCGATTTCAATGTCGTACCTGAAATTTAAAAGGTAACAATGCGGTAAGATTCATCTTAACGTGAACCTTGACTATTGAAATTTAGTTGATCGTTGTTTCGTTCAAACCTTAAACCACAACTCATAGCCATATTGAGACAAATATTAAAGATATGGTACTACATCGTTACCTTTAAAAATTCAGGTATGACAATGAAATCGAGTGCATAGTTCAGCGACTTTTGTGTAATTTACTCAAAAACATATAAGGCGCATTGCCAAACCACTATATATCCTTGTGTATTGGGCTTGTGCGTGTTTTTCTTTTTAAAGATTCCTGCTTGTGTCTGTTGATCGTATATGTTCCAAGCAAAACCATATGCGCCATTTTTACATGAACTTTAGATTGAAATATACACTGATCTTACCTCTATATAGTTCTTGCCACAAAAGTAATTAATTTCTAACGCCTGGCCAACCAAGCACGCCTTTTTACCGACGCTTTGCTTCACGATCCAAGATCCCTATATGATCACGGAAAAGGAACTGCTTCACATGTTTCTACAATGCAGGATTCCATACGAAATTCCCACAGCATTCCAAAAAAAATGAAAAATAGCAATGACATGCATGCTGACCTTTGATATGTATGGTATGAGTTTAAATCTCGAATTACGGAATGCATCGTCTCCTTTGACGAAACTTTCAAGCAGGGGAACGCTTTCAAGTGGAGCCTCCATCATGAAATACAACACTAGACTGTACGTAGTCGACCCGGGGACCTGATGCAAAGATTTACATTCGATATTAGCTATCTTCCTTTGCCATTCTGATAACGATTAGTGGGAGAAATATCTACCTGAATGTTCACAATAAAGAAGAACTCTTTCCCGCCTTTCGACGCATATTTCTGATGAAATTTTGTAAAGTTGCAAGTAAGATGGAAATCATATGGACACAATTATCCATAAAAAAAAGCTCCTGAATATACCTGAACAATACTGTTCGGACGTCCAGCGAGATCATCTTCTCGCTTGTCAGATTTTAACCAATCGGCTGCTACCATTTGCATAAGTGTGCCATTTGCTTTGATCTGAGAGGGGTAGAATAAAAAGTGTCCAACTTAATATAAGGTACATGATTTTTGCAACTGGGTTTATCTAGATAAAATTAGTGGAAAAAACATACAACTTAATTGTTGGAAACTATTCGATCACCATGAGAAGATAGAGATTTACGCTAAAAACCCCTCAGAATAGAGGCAAACAACTACAGGCAAAGAAGACTATTACGAGAAAAAGGCATAACAGAATAACGACAAAGCCTTTTCCCACAATTAAGTAGGGACAGCTACATGCATTCTTCGCCTCCATTCAGATCTATCTTGGGTCAATATCGGACTTATATCCAAAGTAATGGTGCTCTCCCATAGAAGATGGCGCTCTCCCAGAAGAACATGTCGTGCAATCTCAAGGTTTAAAGATAGTTGAAAAGATCCATTTAAATGTGATGGATTGAAATTGAGACATGAGCGTTCAACGTGTAAATAAATAAATAAATATCATAACCTACGCACCAAGTTAACAATATTTGGATGGATTCAATTATGAAATTTTTTTACCTTGTGACGATCTTGGAGGTACGTTGATCCCCTGACAAGAAAAGTCGACGCATCTGTCATCGTCCAACTGCAGAGTGAATTGCATGTTGGGTCTTTGGGAAGAGTATTTCCATAAATCCATGATGTACTTTCTCCTGCTTCGTGAATATCGCTGTGGATCCTCTTTTGCGCTGGATTAAATCGACTCAACTCAAATCATACAGCACCATGACGATGATAATGAATGTGGTTAAATCAGTCCAACATAATTCCAATTAAGTTACAGTGAGATGAAAACTAACCTGCAAGATCATGCAACTTTTTCACAAAACTAGATGTAGGAGTTAGCTTGTTCGGGCATTGCTCCTGCGGATGGTTCGGGAAGTTCCATCACAGATTAGTACAAAGATAGATGTTAGATAGTGGTTAAATGTTCAAGCATTAGTACAAAAATGCAAAAAGAAAGGGGGGGGGGAGGTCCGGTGCACAAAACTCATTCTATGTGGTATTTGCCGAAGAATTCTATCTTTTTGGGTTTTGTGATGATATTTCAGAAAGTATACTTGTGCCTTCAAACATTTTCATACTAAATGAAGTACAACTGATTTTCTAAATCACGTGTATCGAGTACAACAACAACAATAAAGCCTTCTCCCGCATTTAGTATGGTCAGCTACATGGATTCTTCGCCTCCATTCATATTTATTTTGGGTCATTCTTTGTCTTAGATCCAAATAACTAAGATCCCTTCGAATAGTCTCATTCCAACACTTCTCGGGCCTTCCTCGCCCTCTCTTAGTCGACTCAACATCCCAAATCCCACATCCTTTAATTGGTGCATCAGTCGACCTCCTTTGCAAATAGCCTGCATCAAACAGCTAGATTATTTTCACTTATTTTTTTTAAAATGTATGGGTTATCTGTTAAAGATTTAGACTTTGCTAATGACTTCATTGTATATTTATTTTGTAACTTGATTGATTTTTCCGATAATAAAAGCTCAATGATGAAAACTATAGAGAAAGTTATGAAATTGAATCAAATCATAAAGCATGATTCCAAATGACACAAGCTTAAAGCATCTTGCTCTAAAAAGCTCAAGACTCGATTCCAAAAGTTCAAATGTATTTATAAAAAAGATTTGAAGACTTTGAAGGTTGAGAACAAATAAAAAATATTCGGGGTTCTTCCGTAAGTTTTGCCGAGTTAGATGATTTACATAATTTTTATTTTTGGTGAAAAACAATCATATATTTTTTGCATATTCTTGATCAACAAGAAAAAATAAGCCGGAATCATCAATTTTATAAAATCGATTTTAGACACATCGGTCATTTTGACTCCCTTATCGGTCATCCCAGATCGATCAACTTCTGACCATGAATTAACGATCAATCCTTGATTACTGTTTTTTACTTGATCGATCAATCTTTTATCACCAACTTTTGATCAAGATTGATCACTTTTTAAATTACTATTCAATGGTCCTAAAATGATTGATCAACACTGTTAACATGATCGACCGATTTTTCTTTTATGGTCGACCAACCCAAATTCCTGATCGATTAATTATGATTTTTTTTGAAAATAATGGCGTTGGAATTTCCATGTTTGCTTGCTAACGACTCTTTAAGGCCCAACACTATAAATAGGATCATAACAGTTCATTGTTGAGACATACAACTAATAGAAACGTTATTTGTGATATCTACTCTCAAAATAAAAGAAAGAGATGTTTTCTGCGATATGCAAATCCCTATTTGTGATTACGCATTCTCAAACTCTCTTCAATCCAAAGCTCCATGTGCTCCCATGCTCAATACTTATCATCATCATTTTCGAGTGGATTATATGCTGAAAGTTCTGTAAGCATGTAAATTCAAGTTTATTTGTTAAACTATTTTCTGTTTACTATATTGTACATAGACATCCAAGTTGTGGTTCCTTTCTTTGAGAAATACAGAATCTTCCTCTAGGAGTTGTCCAAGGTAAGGAAAGACGTGTCGGTTGGGGGTATCGAAATCAGAGTGTATATCTTTTTACAGGGATATCGGCGATATATCCTCGATATATCGCCATATCGACTCATATCGGTCAAAAATGACTGGATTCAGTACAAAAAATCCAGGATATCGACCGGTATCGTGTCGATATTTTGCCGATATCTCTATATATCAATGCTTTTATTCATGCAAGCTTGATTCCACTACCTATCTAGCTACAACTAATATTAAAAAACATAATGATTCATATACTTTGTTCCAGGTCGGGGGCGTTGCCCCTACACCCATGTAAGGGGGGCCAACCTGGGCCTTCCCTAACCCCCCCCCCCCCGGGCTCGTTAACCGGGCAGCAAGACCCCCGTACTGGTAGGGTATGGTATGACAGGAGGGTGCATACAACGGTTCTTCAACTTGGTGTATATTTGCAAGTTATTTCATGTTGTAAGAACTTGAATGAAATCCATTTCCAATACCTATAAGTCAATTGTTCAAAAAAATATCTATAAGTCAAGAATCAACATTAATATTGATATGATCGAAATGATTGTTTTATGCAATATAAGCTTCATAGATGATCGATATGTGCGATCTAAGAGTATATTTGTAAGTTATTTAGTGATATACGAACTTGGATGAACTCCATTTTCAATATATATATATATATAGGTCAACAACTAATAGTACCAGTACCAGCTATATGTTCGATATGGCCGATATGTGCAATATAAATATCATAGTCTTCATAAATTGATCTATATATGTCATCTAAGTGTATATTTGTAAGTAATTTAATGTTATAAGAACTTGAATGGAATTCATTTCCAATATCTATGGGTCAGGAATAAACATTAACATCGATATGTTCGATATGACCAATATGTGCGATATTTGTGCTATAAATGACCGATATGTGTGACATAAGTATGTATTTATAGGTTATTTGTTGTTTTAATATCTTGGATGATATTAATTTCTGAAAAAATGACAAAAAATGTTTTTTTGAGCCATTTCCGACATTTACACTGATATCATCGATATATCGACGATATATCCCGATATATCCATTTCCGGACGGACCGAAACGATATTGATATGGATACAGCCTTCCTTGGTCCAAGGAAGGGTACAAGTTGTGCAAGAGGTTGTGCTACCCTTGGTTTAAAATAGTGCTAGGATAGTTGAAGTAAACTTCGCCAAGGGAGCGGAGAGGAAATCCAGGAACAATGTTACAGATCACGATTTTCACCTGCTTGGATATCCACATAAAAAATCATTAAGCATTTGTGGTTTGCTTTTCTCAACTCTTAGCTCTATGGTTTGTGAAAAGATGTACGATATCTTCTTGATTGTTCTAACACATTGGATATGCAACATCCATAATAGCAAAAAGTCATGTGAATGCGTAGCATTATTTTTCCCTCTACAAAATGTCAAGTATAAAATATTGAACCTTAACGTAAGTATTCAAACTCAATCTTGGGCGAGTTTAGTATCCTTCTAAGAAGTCCGCTCTCACCATCACACTATGTCTAATAACCACTAAGGATCGAAGGTCCACAATCAGAACCCAAATCCATCATCAAGGGAGTGCTAGTTAACGAGTAGATTTAATTGTCAATGACATACTGAATTGGCATTTGGCGAGCACATCAAATAGATCTGTTGATATGCCTTGAAGCATAACCATCTGATCTAGGTTGAAGAAGTGACTGATGCCCCCCTCCCATGCCACCGTACCCTATCAATATGGGGGTCAACGAGTCTGGGGAGCTAGGGTGGAGCATGTATGCCCCTCCCTTTCTGCGGGTAGGAGGGCAGCACCCATGTCGAAAATTTTTCTTATATAGGTATTCAGATCCATCTGCCATTTGGGATCTGTTCTGTATAGGAGTAGTATATAAACTTCGTAGGGTTAGGGCTCTCGGTATCCTCTGTATGCTTTTTTTTTTAAATCAATCCTCTGTATACTTCTTACTCCACATAGTGAAAACTGATCAACACCATCCAAGACGTAGCCCATTTACGCGTGAACCTTGTAAATCCGTGTCTTCAGCTGATCTTCGTCGTCCAGTGACGTAGTCCAGTTACGAGTGAACCTTGTAAATCCGTGTCTTCGAGCTCGCGTAATTGATCATGTTTGTGCGTGCTTCCGCGATTCGCAACAAGATCATTGGTTTGGGATTTGATGATGAATATAGGAGTGGAAACCCATGATGGATATTAAAGTTGTCGGGTGATAGACATCTGGTACCGTTGTGTTTGATACTTTTGGATATCAATTTTTTCTACATGTTAGTGTTCAGATATGTTGAGGTCGACCAATGAACTAGCTAAAATATTTGAGATTTGAGATGTTGAGCCAACTAAGAGAGGGCGAGGAAGGCCTAAAAAGTGTTGGAATGAGAATCTCTGGAGGGATCTTAGTTGTTTGGATCTAAGCCCATATATGAATCAAAATAGATTTGAATGGAGGGAAAGATTCCATGTAGACGACCCTACTTAATGTGGGAAAAGGCTTGGTTGTTGTTGTTAGTGTTCAAATGGTTGAAAATAGTGGAGAAGCAACCAATTGGATCCAAAAGAGATTCATGAGGAAGGGGACGGACGAGGAGGGTGTCGCACCTTCCTGGTCAAGTGGAAAGTGCGTATGCCTAACAGGGCGATGGCCTAGGGGTCCTGAACATGATGCAATTGGATGGCACTGACTTGAAAAAGTGAGTTCTGAAGTCGTTAGGAGGGAGGGACAACTTATGTCATAAAATTTTGGAGGCATGTTATTATAGGTGCTTTACTCGATTGCTGAAGAGCTCTTCAATGTTCTAGAGGGGGTTATGTGCCCACTTCCTAGAGTGGGACCATTATTAGAAAGAAGGCTAAAGAACGACGAGGATTTCAAATTTGGATAGGATGACCGGTCAAGGAGAGTGTCTTTCTGGAGGTTTTTCCTAAACTAGTTGTGATTGTAGAGGACATGATGTAGGTGGCAATGTCCAGATACTGGGATGGGATTTGGCTGCTTAGATTCATGACACCGGCTTTGTTTCGTTGGTCTTATTGCTGAAGTGAGTGGTCGTAATGGACCACAAGCAAGACTCATGAGAGTGGTGTGGAGGAGGATCGCTCTCTCCCTCTCTAGTGTATGAGTAGTTGCATGTGAGTAGGCACTTGATCTGTTTTGGAATCGAGGACACCTTTGAAGGTGAAGTAAAAATCCTACCACCATTGGCATTTGAAGTTTGTGTCTAAAAAGGGACCTCGCAGCTCGGTCAGCAAGCCTCGAGGGTTTTTTTATTGGGGGGGGGGGGGGGGTATCCTCTACCTTGTGGAGGCTTCAATAGAAAATCATTTAATAAATCATGATTGATTTGTAATTTGGGAGTTCGTAAGTATCCGAATAGTATTGTGATTAAAGGAGATATACGTATGAAGAAGCTATATAAATCACATTAGGATTAAGACTAATTATATATCCTATGTACTATCGTTCTTCCACTATATTGAAAGGTATCACTGTCACCATGAGGGTGCAGATCAATTACGGGAGAACATCATTTTCCTTCTATCAGGGTTGTTTCTGTGCTTGCTAATTTGCATGTTTGATCTGCATTCTAATTATGCTACGTAGAACAAGACAAGAGGGACCGGTTACTATATGGCTGGATAACAAGCGAGGTTGGGCTATGACAATGCATGCCTACTATGTGGTATTGGAGGGGGGAAGAAGATTTGTAACACATGTTCTTATTGTGCAAGAAGGCAGCCACGAATTGGAAAGATTTGGGAATCTTGTGAATTGATGCAAAGGGAACAAACACCTCCGAACAAGCTTTATAACAAAGGTGGCGGGAGACGCTAAGCATGTGTACATGATGTGTCAAGACAAGAGCTATTGGATACTTTAAGTGAAAGAAACACAATACTCTTCGGGAGGGGCACGCATTTGCATCTTTGAAAGGCTTTAAAAGGGTTATATTAGTTACATTTTTTATTATAAAAAATGGCAAATCCTTCTCCTACTATAAGTAGGGTTGGCTACATGAATTCTTGCTCATATCCATGTTAAAAGATTCGACTATTTTTTATGCTAGCTATCGACTACTTAATGGCTAACGCAGCCTCCACAAGAGGAGGATTTGAACCCTAGTCTTTTGGGTGGTAGGCACACTGCACTACCACCAAACCATTTAAGTGGGTACATTTGACTATAAGGAAAATGTAAACATTTTTTGTTATATTTGAACAAAAATCTACATAACATAGCATGTTGGATGGCCATTCTTTGACTTCTAAGAAAAAAAGAAATGCATCCTAAATTGAGTTCTCAGACCGTTTGAGAACAATTTTATTGGGTACTAGTGTATGTGAAAGGATAGTGATGGAATCCTGTATAGGATGCAAGTGCATACACAATTTTGCAGAGGCACATTCCTGCAAGTTTTACTCTATTACTATAGTTATTGGACACCCAAGAAAGTTCATGGTCTCTCCATTGGAATACGACCCAATCCCAAAATCACCATGTACTTTCACAGTCTAAATACTTTCTAAATATTATATATTTTAATTGCACTGCATTTTGGCCTAGTTTTTTCTGCAAATTGGAAGCATTTTCCTCAACAACAATGCTATATACTCTACTTCGACAATTGCAGAAAGTGTAGCAATGAGGTGTGCATAGTCTACTACCTGAGTGTACAAGTAGGCATCAGACGGCCAAATTGCCTCCAAAGGGTCGCGTTCAGATTCCTCGGGGACATCGAAAAACTCTTCACATGCATCATTCAGATCAAGGAAGGATCTACCGACTGTAAAATCTTTTGATACTCTATTCGGTAGCTCATTGTCTCTACGAACACCACCCGTGCTTTCACCCTTGTGTTGCGCTTCTTCCGTCGATTCCTTGCTCTTGCAATTGTTGGTTCTAGTTTCTCTGGTCAATTCCCCAGGCGGCAGATCACATATCTGCCAATTCCCCATTTTGGCTTTAAAGTATTCTCGTAGAGCTACAATGTAATAGGTATAGATTACTTATGTAATATCATCTTTACGTGCACGGATGCATTAAGTGTAGGAATAATAATAAGAAAGGTCTGGAGACTTGGATACCTGCTATTCTGCCCAGCATTTTCATGGTTATATACTTCGCGGATGATGAAAAAAGATAAGATTGCCAAAGTTTCCAATCAATCGAGAGCATATGCCTTACTACAGATTGTCTTCCATCATTTACGGGGGAAATTACATATCCACCGCCTATTAAATAAATCGACAAGTCAGGTCTCAGCTGATAAACTAAGGAAACAAATGATGATGGTGTCTGAATTCCAAGCATACATTACTTTTAATGCAGGCGCGAATGCATCCTCTTTCAGGTGGACATCTTTTATCAATTACAGAATGGTACAAGATCACTGAATTGAAATATAATAAATTAAAAATCGATGTCATTTTCTCACAAATAAACATATACTATTGGGAAACCACATCACCATAAGTTCCATCGTCCTCTCTCCTCCAATATCGTCGCAGTAATAGATCTCTTCTTATCGTTCCCCTAATAAGACAAGTACATCACTTTTTTCACAGCAAACTAACATAAAAACTTGAATTCAAAGGCATTTCTTATTGGTGATCCGAATCTAACCATGGCAGCCAGTCGCTTTTTAGTTGTTTGTGAACAATATCGTTATGACCATCTATGTGTTCGACCACTCTGCCACGGTAAAAACAGAAATCCCACCTGCAAAAATCGAGTAGGAGCAACTTACAAAAACTGTCCGAAAAAACAAAAAACAAAGGACTTTACAAATACAAATACAAATACTAAATAAATAAGCTATCAGAATCTGATAAAGAGAATAGTACTCTGATCTTGATGGACCAAGAGACATGATTGTTTGGAATATAGCTTCAGTATATGCATCAATCACGCCCACTGCCATTATGGCTGGATGTTCATCCGAAATCTGGAAAAAAGGACATAAAATGATATGAAGCCAGAAGAACTGAAGCAGTCTAATACAGACCAAATGCATACCTTTTCAAGTGAATCCCCATCATTTGTTTCTTTAAAAAGCCGCAAGCCTGCGATCATATATAAAATTCAATCCCGGTACTTCAGCAACAAAATAGCATAAGAAGGTTGTTACCATTTGAACAGCCGAATATTGTCCAAGGAGAAGGGGCCACAACATCAGAAGTCATGGGATCCGTGTTCGTAGCTAGAAATGTAGTCCAATCTATTGAAGAAACAAAGCCATATCAAGAAAACAACACGTCTATATTCTAAAGAAACATGAATTTTGATAAAATAGAGGCGGGAAAGTGTTCTAAAAACAGTAAAATAGAAACGTGGGATTTTTCGGAGAAGCCATTGAGAAATTCATACCCAAGGAAGTTGTGTGGCTTCTCGTTCTCCGGTAGCTAAACCTGGCCCAATCAAATTCCATACGACATATAAGTACAGTAGTAACCTCCAGAATTGTTCGAATGGTGGAAACAAGAAAGGCTATTCCAAAGCATTTACATATGTTATTTGAATCTCCAAGTGCTTTTAAAGGAAATGTTACACTGTTTGACCGCAAAATACTAGAAGTTATCTTTTTTGTTCCATTCAGTTAGTACTTAGTACCCGTCATTCGATCGAAATAACTTTTCCATGGATCGGTTAGCTGATAGATCTAGATCTTCATCCCCTGGTTAGCATACTTCCCAAAGTCACCCATCATCTCAAGTTTCTTCCAAAATAAATTTAAACTACTTGCTCAATCTATTCGAAAAAATGAGGGCCAAATAGCATTGCAAGCTTGGGATGCTAATAAATAAGTAAAATCGAACAAGTAGAGCCTCATCATCGAGATGCATCTTCTTGAGAGAGGAAATGGTTATTTGCCAGGGAGCACTGAATGATGTCAACCACGCATTTTCTCAACTCATCTCTCTATTACTGATTGGTGGGACTAGCAGATGTTACGGCAAAATTAGAGGCTAATCAAGTTCTTTTTACCGTGAATAGTACTTATCGGAGCCAATTGGAACAAAAATAAATAAATAAGAATAGTTAGTCAATACAATGCATTTACCGTTTACACTTAATTTTGGGGTGGGCTATTGCACGCATTCTCTTAAAAATGACTTGTACATCGTCTGGTAAGATTTGAAGCCATTCCCGGAGGACTTTAGTTAGACTGACTAAGGCAAGCAACTGGTCGAATCGGTGCTCCCTTTAATGACACACCTTTCTTTTTCTTTATTCTATTCAAGCGGGCCTATGGGTGAACTAAACTGAAGAGTCTCGCCCACCTCCTCTCTTTGATCAACGATGTGCTTTGTCCACTTTCACGAGTTGAGGATCTGCTTTAGATATGCAGGTGGTATCCATCGACTTGGTCTACTTTCTTTTGCGGGTTGAGGTTTCTAATTCAAATAGTTCCGAGATGGAAAGTGAACTTATAGTCTAATTGGAAAAGGCTTTCCAAGCCCAATCTGACATTCCCAAGTTAAATATGCATCCACCTCAGTCTAAGACGCTGCCGCTTCAGCCCAGTTGACCAAGTGCAAAGATTGTCAGCCCTTTCCTGCTTCACCAGCCTCCTAACTCGTGGTTGAAGAAACCGAACAAAAAGGCAAGCTCCTTCCGAAAAGGAACGAACGAAAGCTGACAAGGTAGTAGCACTCCCGGATAATGCAACATATTATCTTTACAAGTTCCTATGCATTTTCAAACATTTATCCAATTTCGGAAGTTTACCCCGTATTTTATTTGTCATCCTTATAGGTGTTTTCACTTAAATCGGTATGTCACTAACCTACCTTCCTATACCAATATATATTAGCTAGAGGAACTAGGAAGTGCAAACCAATTGCAGTACCAAATTAGAGACGTATATGATGTCACTAAAAAATAGATGAATTATACTTTCGATGATGAAATTGGTTTCCTATGAATTTACTAGATATATATTGTTCGCAAGTGCCCATTTTATACATTTAAGGAACAGTTATTAACACAGAAGCAATTATTAACTGAAAAACTAATTTAAGAAACAGAAGTTGTATAACACCTGAAAGGCAGCCACATCCGTCGGGAACAACCCATGAATTTCTCTTCATGATTTTGGAAGTCCTATTGATGTACACCCAAATGAAAATAAATACATTTCAGTAGAAATTGCATACAAAAGGGATCAGTAGAGCCTAAAAAGTTACATACATTTAAGTTTAGTGCAACTTTCATCAATGATCGGATCCATTTTGCTGCTTCCTCTGAGCTCCTGGCGCCTAGCTGTACAGTACATCCAAAGGCCATCCAATAATGGGCAATCTCAAAATATGCACAAAGCAAAAACAACCAAATTCAAAATTTCACCTTCAGTTGATGACCTCGATTAGCAGTATTGTACAAGGTAAAAATGAAGAATACCTGAAGGTGTCAAGAACGACAAACCAACATGATCAGTCAACATGTCAAGCAAAATGAAACACAAACTGCAAGAACAGTTGATAAAACAGCTGAATGCATTAATACAATCGTACGTTATCGTGTATGCTCTCTCTTCCATTGTCTTCTACACGTACGTGAGAATCAATCAACACGCTTTTTATAGGAGCCTGAAATAGAAGATAAGATATTATAGATCCTTTGAAATATGTGTTGCCATTGTTACACGCATATGTAAATCCCTTCAAAACTGCCATTTTACAAGTCGTGCATACGCTCATGAACGAAAACTGGATGTTCTTTCTCCTTGAGCCAATCAAGTTCATACAATAAAGCACATAGAGTAGACCAATCAACTAGCAATACGTTAATCTACATTTGCACCACTCTAGATCCACATGGCTATCATTAGATAGTCTACACAACCAATATAATAAAGCCTAACCATTACCACCAAAAATAGACATAGAAGTCAACAGAGCACAATATCATTTCCCCCACAAAAAAACCATGAATATCAGAGTTCCAAAGATGAACAGCACCGACAACAAAACTCGCATATTTCTCCACCTCAAATCGATGCGAGACCACAAAACAAAGAGTACATACAATCTAAATGGCACTCGAAACGAGCACTTTCTTCCCCGATACCAATCAAGCTTGTCCAAGAAAGCCTTCATGCAGTTCACAACTTTGCACATTCCAATCCAAATTTCTCAAACCAATCAACCAGCAATCTGTTGATCCAGGGTTGCACCACTCAATCAAGATCCACATAATTTCAATCTTCTTTACACCAATCATGCTTATCCAAGGACACAGATAAAGTCGATGGAATGTGATGTACCTATCAATATTCCCAAAACTGATCAACCAGCAATTTGTTAAGCAGTAACTCTACTCCGACTACGCACCAACGTATAAATCCGAGCTGAGAAGATGCAAATTTGCATCACTCTAGATCTACATTGACCACTCCAACCACAAGAGGCTCTCCAGATTACGCAAAACTCTCAGCAACATATACACTAACTAGAACGCAATCAGAAATCAAAAGGACATGAACACCATTCCAAAACCAACAAAAAAGGAAGAACGTGAGCATGAACAGCAGAGCTCCAGAGAAGCTAATCCATAGAGAAACAGAAAGTTCGCATCTTTCTTCACCTCCTATCAATTAGAGAACACAAGACGAAAAACCAAGTAATTAAAGAACACAAAGAAGCCACCTCGTCGGTGGAGGCGGGGGCCGATCTGAAGCAGTCGAGGGCGTTGCCCTCGAGGACAAAGTAGCGGCTCCTCGAGTGGCGCAGCCCGAAACGGTTGGATTGGATGAGGTAGAGCCAGCCCTCCATCCTTTTCTCCTCCTGGGCGCTACCCATCTCAGATCGACCCCTCTAGATGCCAGAGATCTCTCCTTCTTCTTCTCCTGATGCTCCTCCTCTCAGCTCCTTCCTCCTGCTGCCCACCGCTTGATGTTGACAGAGAGAGAATGAGAGAGAGAGAGAGAGAGAGAGAGAGACTATGTGTAGTTTTAGGCGTTGGGGGAGTTGAGAAAGAGGAGATTGGAATGGAGTCGAGAAGATGAGCGGAGGAGGAGGAGATCGAAGGAGTTGGGTGGGAGTTTCACCTCCCTCTCCACCACCACCAGCAGAGAGCTGTGTTCTTGGAGAGTTGTATTTGGAGAAGAAAATATTTATGTGATATATTATTTTCTCTTTTTTTTTAAAATTCATGTCCCTCTCACTTTCTAGAAAAACCCAAATTCCCCCCTTTTTAAACTTTTTTTCTTTTCTTGGGGGATGTTGGGAAAATGTGTTAGACTTTCATTCTAGGAAGGTATTTCAAATTAAAGAAAAAAAATAAATTATAATACTGACAATTGGCACTTCCGTGAAGAAAATGATCCTCTCTTGTCGACAGCAGGAACCTTGATCGTTCGATTACGATCAAACGATTACGACCTAGAACCAAATTGCTCTTCTACGATCAAACGTATGCATGATCCATGCATAGGGATTTTAACACTTGTGTCCTTTTTTAATAACATTTGTCTCATTGCTTGTTCTATAAATATCGGTTAAAGAACTAAAAAGGTAATAAATGCTTTTGTAAATCATATTCAAATTATGATACCTTTCCTTTTTTACCTTTTTTTCCTCTATTTTATCTTCTTTCTCCAAGTTCTATCCCCTTCATCAAAATATAGTCGGACCCCTTTCCTCCTCTCACCAATCGCTTGAGTATCGATTTATACGTTTATCTTTTACGTTCTAGTCATTTGGTTGTTATTCTAATAATTTGACTCATTGATCTTAACAACAAGGATGAAAAGTGTCAATAAAAATGTGGTATAGGAATTATCATGTAATTACAAAATAAGTAGAGATAACTAATACTTTTCCTTGTCTTTTATTGTGGATAGGTGTCTATCGAGTTGAACGAGTCGAGTCAGCTTCAATTTAGAGTTAAACTCAATAACCAAACTTGGACTCGAGATTGGACTCGATAATCTTCGAGTCCAATAATGTTGACTCGAACTCATACTCGTTGACTTCAAATTGGCTCGCGAATCTCTTAATAGACCTTTCGTATGCTGATTTTATATCGTTTGTTTGTGAATTTTCTCTAAAGAAGCAACTGAACTCAGAGGAATCTCCTTGATAATAAGTGCATATAAACATCGCACAGCTACAAATAACATACCCACGACGCATCATTTTCGTCTTGTCCATACATCATGTATGTCCATATGGAATGACAAATATAACAAAAACAAATAAAATCAAATCGAGTTACTGAGTCGAGTTAGCGAGTTGAGTTGTCCTCTAGTTGAACTCGACTCGATAATCTTAGTGAGTCATTTGTCCGACTCGACCTTGTATTTAATAGCTTTTCGAGCTCGACTCACGAGATTGAGTTTGAGACTAGCTCATCGAACATGAGCTTTCCTGTCACCACTAATGTGGGGTTATTTAATGAGTTTTGAAACTTGTGCCTTTCTTGGTTTTTGCATCTACCCTTAACCTTTTTTGCAAAAATCACTTGCTATTCTATATTCTTACATAATCCACTCTATTGCCCTTCCATTAGTGTAGAAAAAGTGAACCAGTGTAATGACAAATAATTTTGTATGAACATAGGGACAAAAAGTGTAAAGGCAAAAAAAAGTTAGGTCATAAGTATTATTGTAAAAATGCAAAAGGGTACAAATGTAAAGATCCCTTATTTAATTGGAGGAGTATATTTTGACATGTATATGTTGCTAAGAACATGATATATTCTATGTCATGCAACAAACTAAGATACGGGTCTCTACTAAGACAAGCTAGCATTGACAACCTATTGATATTATGCCAATTTATGTAAACACCCCTGCAAGTTTCAATATTATACAAAAAACTTTAAAATTAGGGATTTTACATGTATACTCTAATGAAATTTCGCAATTACACTTGTGCTCCTACCTTTTTTTAGCAGTTATTGTACTTCGAAAAAATTCAGAGTATAACCCTTCCATTATTACACTTATGCTCCTATATAGGGATGAGCATATTTTTGGGGCGACTCAGCCCAGCTTGAGCCCGAATGGTAAATGGGCGGGCTTGAGCTTGGTTTTTAGCCCGATCCAGTTTTCGGACCGGGTTCAGGCTAGCTTGGTCCCGAGCGCGAAGCCCGTGGATCGGCCCGAGTGTAGGCTTGTATATAGGCTCGATATTTTTTTCCATCTGTAATTTCTGATTTCTAATATCAAAATGGATCTTCCTTTTTTAATTGTCGTTATTCTATATTGTTTAGATATCAACTATGTTCATGTCTTGAAGAAATTCATACTGAATTTTTATATTTGCAAATTAAATGTGTATTGTATTCTTGTTTAAAATATTTTTTTAATATAACAGGCTGGCCCGACTCGACCCATGTACTTGCACGACGTGCTCGGACTTGGGCAGCAATTTCAAAAATTCGACGAGCTTAGGCCCAGCCCGCAAACTTGTAAATTGGAACCGGGTTCGGGATGGTCTAGGTTGGGACCGGCCCGACTCGACTCGATGCTCATCCCTACTCCTATGGGGCATGGGTGTTAAAATTTCATAAAGTTACATGTTATATGAAAATACCCTTGTAAACTTCTCCAGTTTACAGAAATGTCCCTGATGCTGAATAACCTCAGGGGTACTTTTGCAAACTAGAGAAACTTACCATGGTACTTTTAAAAAATACAAAATTCTCAGAGATGTTCATGTAAATCATATTTGCAGGAGTATTTATATAAATAGCCTGCATGCAGATGACAGAACAAACGATATGAAGTGTCAATTTGCAGACTTGTCAATTCCCAATTTCCATTAAAAAAATTCAAATCATTTGCATCATATTTCATATTTTATACAAAAATTCTGACAGGAGGGAGATGAATTTATGATTGACCTGTAGCCCCATCACTGCACTCCTTTTAATACTATAGGGGTACGAGTGCAAATAGCTTGATGTTAATGTGGGCACACAATGATGTAAAATATAAGGCTATTTATGTAATATCAGTTTTTACTAAGTATCTATCTAAATGCCTAAAAAAGAGAGCATACACATATATTTGTATTCGTTCATATCAACATTCCTCGAATAGAGGATATGGATGTCATTTTCTCATATCTGGTGAATACGAATGCGAATACGAATACAAATGTTCAACATTCATCGAATACGAATACAAATATGAATATAATATCCTCAATTTTGACAAAATACAAATGTTCAAAATTTTGAGGATACAAATACGAATATTTGTTTTTTGAAGGACACGAATACCGATACAAATACGAATACGAATATATATGAAAACGAATGTTCAAATTCTATATGATACCGATATTTACACGGTACACAAAGAAACAAGTTTGGTAAGCTTTCTATTAATTTAGGCATGTCTTTATATTTTCTTTTATTATTTAATTATTTTTATGTATACATTTATTACTAAAATATTTAATATATTTTTTATATATCGGAATTTGTTATGAATCGAAAATACGTATAGGTTTTAAGTAAATTTGGGCATGTATACTATTCGTATATTAATTCATATTTATTTGTCAAATATCTGTATATGAATTATCAATATTCGTTTTGCATTCGTATTTGTATTTGAGGATATGATTTTACATTTTACATGTTCGTGTGTTATTTGTACTCGCATTCATATCAGTATTTTAAAAAAGATAAGGATATGATAATACCTATATTCATATCCATGTCCAACCATTTTCATCCCTACTAAAAAGGTTGTATCTCAATTATCTATATATGTGGTCAAATAAAAGATAAAATATGCAAATATTCCTGATTTTATTTCACGAGGATAACCTCTAAAGGCAAAATAATAGATGGGTATTTCTGTAAAATAATGGTATCTAGTGATGTATTAGTATGCTATTGTAACTATACAAGGATGTTGATGTAAAAACTCCTTTTATGCGAACATAATCAATATGTTTTGGTAAGTAATTATAATTATCCTATATCCATTAGGCATATAAGCAGGGTAAATTACACAAAGGCCCTGAACTGTAGTCAAATTTAAACTTGGTACATTGACTTAAAAAGATGATAATGTGATACTTATCTATGAGATTAATCGGATCACATAGGAACAAATCTTACAGATCGAGTACCACATTATGAACTTTTAAAGTTCGAATACAACATTAAAATCATGATTATAACTCGGAGGTTTGAATCACATGGACGGTTCTGAGTATCGCAACCGTCCATCAGAGATCCAAAAGATGAGGTTGTTTGTACAATAAACAAACAACCTCGAGGACGAATGTGCATCCAATCGTGCAAGAGTTAAAAACGGTACATCTCTTGGTAATACTTGAAACTACATGTTTTACTGACCCGAATTACCTCATACATTAGATCTTCGATAGACAAATGAGGTGAACATAACAGACTCTCTGCGAGATCAGCTGATGTAAAAATACTTAATCGCGACATGAAATACACAGACATATAAAGGGATTTTTACACCACGACCCCTACAAACTTTATCGATCACGTAACAACTATATTCTTCGTATTCCCCCCATGAAGAGCTGACCACGGGGTCGTCGTGTAAGAGTTGGCAAGTTTTTAGAAGTTGCGAGGGTAAAGATGAAGAAAGGAGAAGAACATGAGGGTTGACTTGTAATTGGAAAACTTATAGGGGCCTTGGTGTAAAAGTTCATGTATATTTATAAATGACAGAAAGGACAAGATGGACTGCTGCATTGTTGTCACTGTCTGCTTTTTTTTAAACAAAAAAATATAAAAGTCCATGTCATCATTAAAAATTCAAAACAAATTTCTGACAGGATTGAAATGATTGTACTTTAGCTGGCAATTTCTGTGCCCCATTTAATATACAGCACCCCATTATCATCCTACACATATAGCTATTCTGTCTGTTTTATATTTTAAATTAATTAATAGAAAATGAAAAAAAGTCCAATAATTGGTATCTGATTTTTTTAAAAAAGACTGATTGTATATATGTGTCTAAAGGACCAAAACTTGTGATAGCGTGAGAGCGTTGATTCGGGACCACCAGATTCAATCAGGAGAGAGAAGATAGAATCTAGTGGTACAGAATTGTTGCTTTCATGTTTTCACAGATTTTTACTCTCACAGATCACTCCTCTGTGTGTCTATATATAGGGATATGAGTTAGAGGATTGATCTTGTGACAGCGCCAGAGTGTCGGAGCGTAAGAGTACTATTTTTGAACCATTAGATTTTGAGTGGCAATGCTCTCACGTTCTCGCAATCTGGGGCTCTCACATGATCAATCCTCTATGAGTTAAATAAGATTAATATCATCGGTAATTTTTTTAATTCTATGAAGAGGCGGAATTCAAGACATTACTTTGTGTGTTAGAAATTAACAGTCTTGATGGAGGGGACAAAAAACTTCGGCTGAGTTGGAAATTGAACGATATCATGTTGATATCAGGTGATTTAAATTTTCCAGATTTCGTTAATAAACAATGTCCACAGATGAAGTTATAGAAGGTGAAGGTAGCTACTTGGCTAGCAGAGTCACCATATGTGTGTGTGTAAAATATGTATTTTTATATGTGTATAAGTATATGTGTGACAATTTTCAAATGAACATATGCCTCATTAGGATTGTAATGCGTACTTATAACGTCAAAATTGAACTTTACGATCTAATGGTACCGCCTGAAAGTTCGGTTATTGGGATCGGGTGGGTTGGGATAGCCTCCTGTGAATATTAAACGTCTGGATGGCTATGAAGGTTGGAGAGGATTAGAATAAGGAACGTGATGTGATGACACATTGATTTGTGATGGGATTCAAACTCAGTATTACAGAGGGGTAAACGAGGTTAACCCGAGATAACTCGGTAACTAAACAGACCCATAAGATTGACATTGAATTCCATTGAATATTGATGTGAGTGTGTATATATATATGCCATTCTAATAAAACAAAGAGTAAACTACAAAAAAAGTCAATGACCTATACACTCGATTTCAGTGTCACATCCAAACTTTGAAAGGTAGCAATGCAGTACCCATATCTTAAAATTTGTCTCAATCTTTTTCTTAACTATTGAAATTTAGCTTATCATTTCGCCTTTCTGTTGTTAAATTTCAACAGTCAAGAACGACATTGAGAAAAATCTTAAAGTCCGGGTACCGTTTTGGTTACCGTTCAAAGTCTGGGTATGACATTGAAATCGAGTGTATAGTTCGTAAACTTTTTTGTAATTTACAAAAGTTGATAAATTTTCACTTGTAAGACTGAAAAAAGGGGTCTTCTAATACAAATAGGAATACGATCATTTCATATTAATTTAAGATTTGTTACGTAAAGCAAGAAAGTAAAATAATCCACATATTTATGTAAAATGTAAACACATGTAAAATTGAGGTTCTCTTTATGACCCAAACAAATTTTGTGCTCAATCGATTTTTGTCAGTGCTATTTTTATTTTTAGGTACTCAAATATGGCATTGGTTGTTTAATTATTAAAGGGCATTAGGTTGAGTTACCTTTAGTTATACTCCTTCGGTCATCGATCAGTACCGTTCACATTTCAAATCGGAATGATCCGGACCGTCCGATCATGATCACAACAACCTTTGTTGTTCTTGGGTTAAGGGGATTGTATCTCTCTTGTTTATGGTAAAAATTACACATATAATCTTGAGTAGTTTTGTATTTATATACATAACATTCAATAATCACGAACTGCATGATAAGCTTCGAATAGTCACTCCGTCTCACACCCATAACCCTCACGAATTATACGAGAACCCGTGAATCGTCACTCCGTCTCACAACCATAATCCTGATGGTTATGGACGTAAATACAAAACTACTCAGTGTTATGATATCCCTAAAAGAATTCATTGTTAATAGATTTAAGTGTTCCTTCTTTGTAGTAAAACAAATAGTCCTTGACACATATACCCTTCAAAAGTTGTTTACTTACATATATGCCAATATAAACCTTCTAACATCAAGTATGTGTAACACTTGTGACATAGTCCCACATCTAATACTCATAAATTGTGAGAGCAAGTTATCAGTGGATAGACTGTCGTTCTCCCCATTCTTGGATTCTGATCGATCGAATTCTTATAGCACCACTTTGATGGGCAGTTTTAAGCGATGGATGGATGTCGTTAGATCATCGTCGAAGGGCTATAAGTATGCATGCAATCAAAAGAACCTTTGTTTGCAAAACACGGTGAGTTGAACAAGTCTTTAATTGAGCTTGAACTTGATAGTGGTTTATGGGCTCGAGCTCTAGCTGATCAAGCTGGCTCGAGTCCATCCAAATGAGTGAGCCAATTCTTGTACTATGATAACGAGCTGAGCCGATTCAAGAAGTTAGGAATACCACAGGACGAGCTTCAGGTATCGGTTAAGGTATCGATTAAGGCGATGAAAACATGTATGTTTCTTGGCATACTCTAGCAAGGGGATGATGAAGAGATCACATCCATTGGCTCTTCTGTTTGGGTGTTGGATAAGGAGGAAGGGATAACTATGTGGGATAATAAATAAGGAAGGTTTAATCCTGATTCTCATCTTACATGAATACCCTTGTAAACTTGCAATATTACATGAATACTCTCGTAAATTTGGTAATTTACAAATCATCTCTGAAGATGTCCCAATTTTACAAGAATGTTCTTTTGCTAATATCTCATCAATGGTATTTGTATATTTTGAGAAATTTAGAGGTCTAATTTAAATATGAAGGGTACTTTTGTAAAATAGAGAGGACTATTGAGGTCATATGATGTGACAAGTGTATAAAGTATCTGTCAAAAAATACAGAAAAAATGGGGCTGCTTCCTTAGGGTGCGTTTGGTTCATAGGTTATCGGAGAGAGGATAACTCATTTTTGTGTTTGTGTGTTTGGTTGGTGGGTTAAAGGTTGGGACGGTTTGTGTGATGTGATTGTATTGAAATTTGAAAAAGTTGATAGTTATTATAATATGATTATATTGAAATTTGAAAAAGTGGGTAGTTGTTGAGATGCGATTGTATTGAAGTTTGAATAGTGAGTAGAAGTTAAGTATTTTATGATTTTTAGATGATATGATTGAATAATATATAATTTTTTTGATGGGAAGGGAGTGGGTCTCACTAGTGGGTTAGGAATGTGGAATTTGTGGGATAATCCGCCCAAATTGGGGGTAACCCCCCCAACCGAACGGGTCCTTAGGGTAGTCAATGGGCCGCTCATGTCCCATTTTCGGCATATTTTTTTGTTTTTTGAAAAATTTTACCATGCATATTTATTGATATATCTCTCTAATATGACATTCCGATTTCATCAGAAAGTAAGAGTTATATGCTCTCCATCTAGACGGTATGGTGTTTTCGTAATGATATGAATAACAATAACGGTAACATATATCTGATATAAATAAATGGGATTTTTACCCCACACAAATATAAACTTTGTAAATTACCTTCTCAATCTTTGAAATAACGTAATTCCCCACTCAACCCCGTAAACTTGCTAATTATTGTCCCTTGAACCCTAAGGTTAGTCTATTTGAAACTCGTAGGGTTCTTACGAGCAATTTTGCGAGGTCAATGTGGTATTTACGTTGTGCAAAAGGTCATAGAGGTAATTTAATAAGTTTCTGTGGTTTACGGGGTAAAATTTTCCAAATAAATTTATCAAATCCTTGCATTGCACATGATTTGTCAATTTTGTGAAAAATAAGATATTGTTGATAAAGTGTTATACTAAAAAATGTCGATTTTTTAACTGGATATTTTTTGATACAATTTCCAAAAACTTAGGACCTTTCATGTAATTTGCTTTGATATTTACCTTAGCCATTTTAAGGCGTTTTATTTTGCCACACGAACAATTTCCACCGCCTACAAAGATCATATGCATATGCAATTTTTTTATCATGTGATTTTAATATAAAATCTAAAGATTTTCACTTGTGCCCCCAATGAGTATGCAAATGCACTTAAGCTTTTATCTTTTTTGCAATAACACTTATACTCTTGTTTTTTACAAAAATATTAATATTACCTTGCAGTATTAATCGTATGCCCTTATATTACATTAAGGGAAGGGCAATATTGTGAATTTGGTAAGACTATCGGGGAACACATGTTACTGCAAAAAGATATGTGCATAAGTGTGTTTGCAAACTTTGAAGGGAGATAAGTGTAAAAATCCCTAGAATCTAATTGAGCCATTAATTTTCAGGATTTTATCACTTGTGCCCCTCCGAGATATCGCAATATCAGTTATCCCCCTATCTTTTTGGTAATATCCGTTGTGCCCCTCACTTCTTGTTATTTTTTCACTTGTGCCCCTCGGGTTAGTTACCGTCCATCCCCAGTGCAAACGGACGTTAACTCTGAGGACATAGGCGGAATTAATTTTAAAAAAATGGTTAAGAGGTCATTATACACCCTCTTCATCATCATCTTCTTCTTCCTCCTCTTTCCCATCCTCTTCCTCCTCCTCCTCCTCCCTCTCTGCCCCCGCCCCTGCCCCGCGTCGCCCAACCCCGCACCCCCCTCCCAGCCCGACCTCCCCCACCCCCTGCTGCCCCGACCTCCCCCACCCCCTGCCGCCCCTCTACCCCGACCTCCCTCCCAGCCCCGACCTCCCGCACCCCCTCCCAGCCCCGACCTCCCGCACCCCCTCCCAGCCCGACCTCCCCCACCCCCTCCGCCCCGACCTCCCCCACCCCCTGCTGCCCCGACCTCCCCCACCCCCTGCTGCCCCTCCGCCCCGACCTCCCTCCCAGCCCCGACCTCCCGCACCCCCCTCCCAGCCCCGACCTCCCGCACCCCCTCCCAGCCTGACCTCCCCCACCCCCTGCCGCCCCAACCTCCCCCACCCCTGCCGCCCCTCCGCCCCGACCTCCCCCACCCCCTGTCGCCCCTCCGCCCGACCTCCTGTATCCCCTCCCAGCCCGACCTCCCCTACCCCCTACCGCCCCTCCGCCCGACCTCCCCCACCCTGCAGTGGTGGAGATTGGTGGAGCGGTTCCTGCTGCGTGGCGACGGTCGGAGTCGACGGTTGGCAGTCGGCGATGGATTGGTCGGGATCGGCCCAGGAGGTGAAGAAAGTCCAGGCGGCTGAACGTGCCTCGGTCAAGAAGGTGTAGGTGGACGTCGGTGTTGGTGCAGAGGAGGTAGCGGTGGGGGTCGTTGGTGGGTGAACAGTGGTGAAGGGGGCGACATAAACCCCCATTTCTCACGGCGATGCGGGTGGACGAAAAGGCGAGCAGATGGTCTGGCAACGACGAGCAAGGCGGGTCGCGGGTCCAAGCGGATGGCAAGCTCGGACTCTGGCAAGGATGGTTCCAAGCAACCGAGGTCCAGTGCCTCCTCCCAGATTCACCCCTAATTTTATTCTGACCATAATACCCTTCTTAACCACACTATGGTTTGAATAAACCATGGTTATTTTAATTTTTGACGGTCAATCTGACGGAAGGGCACAACTGATGACGGAGAAAGAAGTGAGGGGCACAACTGATATTACCAAAAAGATAGGGGTATAACTGATATTGCGATATCTCGGAGGGGCACAAGTGATAAAATCCCTTACTTTTCTTACAACAGTTCTTTGTCTTCCTTCATATATAACATCATTTTCTATCATGAAAACAATAGAACCACCGAAATTTTATTTTCTCTTGGGAATATTAAAGACCAATAGAAATTTATAATATCCCATTCTTATCTCTCCCTTGCCCATACTTTTTTGCCGTCTAAAAAAATAAACATGAAAAATTACAAGTGCGCTCACCTAATTCAATAAAATTATATGCAAATATGCAAATACACTTATGCTCGTACTTTTTTTAGCAATACTTGTGCCCCTGTATTCTTGCATAATTTGTAGTATTATTCTTCTGTTAATGTAATATAGGGGCATAAATGTAATAACATATGAATTTTGTAAGAATAGGAAACAAATGTTATTGCAAAAAATAGGAGCATACGTGTATTTGCAAAAAAACTACAAAAGTGTAAAAATCCCTAAATCCATGATAATCATCGCTATATCGTTACCGATCAATAATAACAATGATCGTCCTTTGTCTTTTCCAACATTCTTTCTTCTGATTTTTGCCAAAGTTAACAACGATTAGTACAAATTGAAAAAGAAGCACCATGCATAATCATTGTTATATGAACAAATCTTAGCAATATAGAAAATAATTTTACATGAATATACTTATTGATATATACTTAACATCTTTTGATATATCTAACAATGATAGAAAAGATTCCTTGTTATGAAATACCAACACAATAATAAAAAAGATTCATTGTTATATGTATATAACATATACTGTTGTTATAAATTCATGATCTTACCATCATCATAAACATCCCATCTGAATCAATGAACTTAAAAGAAGATGCCAATATAATTTTTAAAAAAATCCACAACTCTTATAATTAAGATAAAGGGAAAATTCAACAATACAAATACTCTTTTCATAATTATGGACTGTGAAAATGGGGGTAATTTGGGTACATTTGACCATTTGTCTAATGGTGCCCACCGACCTTTCTTTATGGAATAAATATTAATTAATATTAATTAATCTCCATCTAATTAGGTGCCGATGCAAAATCTCAACCACCACCACTTGTATTTTGAGATTTTTACATTGTGCACATGTTAGGGTTGTAGTCGAGAATTGGAACTTGTAATTTGCTTTGAACTTGTACATGTTGCACATGTAATTATTAAATGTCGTCAATGGTGAAGTTTTTGGGTATACCTATAGGGTGGAGGTCCTTTTTTCTTTAAAAAAAACATTGTGGACCATAATAACATTTGTATCTCTAATTGTGCTATGCAATTACACTTGTGTTCCTATATTTCTACAAAATTGACGGTAGTGTCCTTCTGAAGGGTAATACCGTGAATTTTCTAATAAAATAAGAGCAAAATTGAAATTACAAAAGGGTGCGTTTGGTTCGGGAATAAGCAAGAATAAGGGTGAGGAATAAGGCAACATTCCTGTTTGGCTGGAAGGATAGGAATAAGTTGAGGATGGGGCGGTGGAGGAGGGGGGAGGGGGGATAGTCGTACGAGGAAGGAGATGGGAGGGGAATAGCGACATTATTCTTGGAGCTATTCCCCAACAAACACACCCTTAGGGAGCGTTCGGTTCGGGAATACACATGAATAAGGCTGGGGATAATGAGAATAAGTGTCTCTTCTATGTTTGACTAGAAAGATATGAATAAGGAGAATAAAGTAGAATAAAGGTAGATAATGTGGAATAAAAATAGGAATAAGATAGAATAAAATGAAATAATGAGACGTTGATGTGAATAACCGTACTCTTGAGAATCTCACCGAACGAGAAATTGACTCCTTATTTCAGATTTTATTTTCCAAACGAACAAAGCCTTAAGGGTCTGTTCGTTTGGAGAATAGGCCCTGGAATAAGGGGCCTATTCTCCTTCCGACACGGTTTTCCGTGATACGATTATTCCTCCTCATTTCATCTTATTTCACTCTTAGGCCTATCTTTATCCCACCTTACCTACCTTTATTTCACTTTATTCTCCTTATTCCTATCCTCCAGCCGAACAAAGAATAGACCCTTATTATCCTTATTTCCCATCTTTATTCCTGCTTATTCCCGAACCGAACGGGCTCTAAAAGTGCCCTTAGCATTTTTGAGCATATTTTTCATTGGTATGATTTGACTCCAAATGCAATATTTCCTTGATGCAGAAGACATCCACCTAATTGTTATAAGAGATGTAACGTAGGAAGTTCAAATTGACTTTTGGGTTGACCATTACACAATAGAATATGATATGATAACTTTACCCATTCAAATCACAAATTTGAAATGACTTTTTCCATTAATTTGGCATATGAATCTGTCATGTTGTGTTTGCTTTGTGATTTCCTTTGTTTGTGTAATCTCCGAAGGCACACTCTCTTTTGATTGATACTCTCTAAAGGGGTTTTACATGATACCCCTGATTATTTTAGAATTTGCAAAGATACCCCTATAAAGTTTGCCTCTTAACACAATACCCTTAATTTGTTATTAATCCTTCCTTTTCATTCAAAAAAACTATTTTTTTCACGAACACTCTCCTTTCTTTCATACCTCACGCCCTTCCTCGTCAACTCTCACCCCTTCCTCGTCGTACCCAGTCGATCGAACACATTTTAAACCTCGCCTCATTCCTCATATACACCTCGACTCATTCAGGGTGGAAGGACAACCATAGCTAACTTCGCCCCTGGTCTTTTTTTGTATTTTTGTGGAATTTTTTAAAAATACGGGGGTTTTTAATCACTAAGTGACAATATCTTGTCATCCAAGTTTTGACTCAAATGGAGATTCCTATCTCCTTCCATCAAGACCATCAAATTTTATTGGTACCGAAATCGCTGAAAACAACTCATTCTAGATGGATAGCTTAACATTGTCTCTACATGAAATTTGAATGATAACATATTGTTATTGAGTTATCACAATCACCTCAAGTATTTTAAAAAAATATATAAAAATACGAAAAAAAACATGAAGAGAGCCAAGTTAGCTCCTCAAGGACATACATATTTTACCAATATTATATATATAAACATATATACACATCTATATAGATATATACATTTACCTGCATACATGCAAACACTCAACCACATTTGCACACGTTCACAAAGGTGCACTAATGGAAGGACATTACAAGGATATTTCTATTGATACAATGATTTTAGGGGTATTTGTGCAATATACTTAGTTTTTAGGTGCATTTATGAAACAACCATGAGAGAAAAAGAGGGGCATTAAATGTCATAGAGGTGGACAAGTGGTGAGTTGCTATCATATCCAAACATAGGCCACCATTAGTCTTTATCCTTGTGATAGAGTTATGTGGGGGGGGGGGGGGGGGGGCATCTCATGTTTAGGTGTTAGGTCCCATCTGTCCTCTTGTATGGGAACAGATGTAAATGAGGACATTGGTAGATGAATTGATGTCCAAAGAAGGTTCCTTTACTAGTACATCTTCTTTTTCTAACACCATGAAAAAGATAAAGAACTCAATTATCATGTCCTATATGCATCTGCATCACGTGAAGGAATTGTACTTCATCTTTTTTCCATGCACCATGAAAGATATATAGAAATCATAATGTGGATGACATCATATAGCAAATGAAAATAGTGCTCACATAGGCAAAGGGCCCATGATAAGTTGATGTGGTTACAAGTTTTCCTCTTCTAAGTTCATTATCAATAAATATATCTATCATTTTTATCTATGATATCCCAAGGAATACAAGGAGTTATGTAGAATTGTGCGCATACCTTGTTCTAGCACATGATCTCAAAAAATACATACCTACATACATATGAGGTTGGAGAGCTTGCACCTTGGTGCATATAAATTTGCATGTACCGATGCTACAAACGCTCTTTTTTTAATTGAAATCTCAGGGAATTGGCTTAGAATTCTTATTATAATAAGTGTTTCAAATTTCGTGTAAAATCGACATTCCTAACATGTCGATCTGGAAAGGCCAAATTTCAGCAGTTATGAGACCGTTAAACTTTCACAGTCTTGAGGGATGGGTTAGAAGTCTTGAATTAAATGATTTTTGAATAAATCATGATGATATATGGTGATTTAAATCTCACATGATTTCATTTCAAAAAAAATTAAAAAATATGTGTTTATGGAATCGATGCATGTACAGTTACATGCATCTTGGTGCAAGCTCCCAATCCTCTCTCTATATGTATGTAAGTACGTAAATACATAAAAACTAAGGTGAATTAGAAAAAAACCAATTATGTATCGATCCCAATTACAGACATTGTTTTTGAAATGCAAAAAAGAAGGGTCTTTCTTTTGTCTCAAACTCAAGCTTCAGTAAGTTCCTACTATCCATTCATGTCAATGTTAAACCCTAAATTTGCATGTTAGTATCATCTTTATTACATAATACAGAAGAGTCTACTAATTTAAAATCGATACATAGTTGGGGGGTGGGTATTTTTTTAAATTTACACTACAAATTGTCTAGAAAAGTGAGCATTGATGATGGTATATTTTCATTTCTTCCATTGTTAAGGATTTTTTTGCACAAAGATATCAGACACTGTGATCTTGACTTGAACCACAATTGGACTATGACAAAAAAAGTTCTACAATCGACGATAACGAAAAGAATTTGAGAAATGATATGTTTGGAATGGATTCTAAAAAACACATAAGCGGAAAAATAATCAAGAAGAAACCACGTACAATCACACTACGCATGACAATGTATCTACTCCATCACTGACATTGGCCCTTCTCTCTCTCTCTCACGAAAATAGCATATATGAGTACAATGAGCGATGATCCTCAAACAATATTCTTACATCACAATGCTAGGGTTTCAAGATAACCTAAAAATTGTATGTCGAGTACAACAAAGAGTTGATGTAAACATATACGATACCAATCAATCTTCACAGAAGAAAAACTCAAATCGAGAACAAGAACAATGTACATGTACTATCTAAATTGTTAAACAAATCGACTGCCATAGCAAGTTCATTGCGTAGAGTTGGGAAACAAGGAGGGTGCGATGAGAAGGTTGAATAAGGGAGTTCTATATCCCTGTTCTTTCGTGTTGGAATTTGTTTGTTTGTTGTTCTTGAGAATGTAAAATCAAATGGCAATTATCGTGGAATAAGTTGTAGTTATTGAAGAATAGGGAGTGTGAATGAGGAACAATAAAGAATCATAAGAAAGAGGAATAACTATTGTATTAATAGTTGTGGGATAGAGAAATGAAATAATTATTTCAGAAATAAGAAAATCTTGGGACAATATATGAAAATCCAGATTATCTTTTCTTATCCTCTAACCAAACAAAGAAGTTTTCTTGCAACACCAATGTGATATGAAAGCTTGAAAATGGAGATGGACTGCTTTGCCTAAGCTGAAATAAACCATTGACCTATAGATGTGGATGGCCAATTTGTGGAATCAACAATAATCTTTTCACACCTTATAACCAAGACAAGAGATGCCTCCTTCAAACATGTCCAAACCATCTTAAGCAAATTTCCTTCGATGAACTCGACTAAGACCTGGTTCGATATGAGCTCGTGAGTCAGGCTTAGATAGCTGATGATTTTGATGTGGACAACTAATGTCATGTGTGGAAACATATCACAAAAATTGGAACGGTATATGGACAAGAGATGTGCAAATATAATTACTGTAAAGCACAATTATCTCGCTGGATAAAAGGTGGGGCATGTCACTTTGATCATCATTTAAACCTTGTTTGTCAATATTATAACAAACAATCAAAGTCCCAATGCCTTTTGAACTTTGTCAACTCTGAATAAGTGTCATCTCTACAAGGAAGATTGGACAATATAAAAGCATGGATGGTTTCACGAGATGGGTTGTATCCAGTGAATTATCCTTTAGGGTTATTGATAAATAATGTTTCAAAATTTTATAACAAATCTTCAACCCAAGTTTATGTTTTTGTCCAGATTTATTCTTTAAATAGATTGTATGAAATTATGAGAGTGAAAACTTGAATAGAAGGAATTTATCGAAATCAGTTGGTAGAATTTTTATCACAACTGACATGTGGACATCGATTCAAAATCATGGATACATGGCTCTTACTGCACATTTTCTTGACAGCAAGTGGAAGCTACAAAAGAAGATTCTTTGCATTTGTGTCCTCTGCTCATGTCATACATGGGAGAATATTGCAGACATGAATCTCTTCCCTCTTATTCTTGCTTATTTGTGTGGTTGATCCGCGTTCAGCTTTCGCCACGTGCAACTTTGGGTTTCAAGTTCGAGTTGGAGTCCGGACTGACTCGACTTGTGCAACTTGATAGACACTCTCCTACATGCACTAAAGGATCTTCATCTCAACCGCGACGATCCTCTAGTTGTTATAAAACATTAGAGGCATCATTGCATGTCCATAATTAGGAATGCAAGATATGGATACATATATAGGAGTTAATATATCCTTATCAATTTTTAAATACGAATATAAATGCGGATACAAATACTGACAAGTATGAACACTATGTTAACATATATTTAAAAAACATATGGTGAAAGTATACATTTTGTTATGTTATAAATAGTTATAAAGAAATATACAACTACGTGTATATATTAACGGATAATGCGGATACATATAAAGTAGAAATATCCGTTTCATTTTATAAAACAAATGGCGGATTAGTACGCATATATCAATATCCATTTGCATCCCTGTCTATAATAGTTACCTTCTTACTTTCAACTGTATCTCCTCATCACAAGTAGCAATGGAAGCTCTTTATGCTTCAACCACCAATCATTAATTCGAAACAAAAAGAGCTTCAATCACCCATCATCAATTCTAAAGAGAAACTTACTTCAAAAGCTCCTCCATCATGTTGAAATTTACATAATAAAATGGCAACTAGTTATAGAGTTTGCTTATTACCTGTAAAGGCAAGTTCCCAGCTCAGGCTAGGGCTACCTAGACTACAAAAGGAGTTTAGTTTCAAAAAGTTACCATGATCGTCAACGATTGCCTCACGCTGGAAGTTTGTGCAGTGTGCCGACACTTGCACCGGTTCGCAGGCGGCATCCATAAGTTCATATCAATACAACATAGCGGAAAGAGCAACCTGCATCAGAGCACAAGAGAACCAGGACATATCTGGAACGGGAACGGTGTTTTTTCAAAGCTCCATTTGTTTCCCAGTATCATCTTACATACGATATATACGACACGCGGCTTTCGTTTGAGAAACAAGCCTACCAACATGAGAAGGAACTATCTTGCTTGAACCAATGTTCAAATGAGCATTCAAACCTCATGTCATGGAGTAAAACTGTAAAACCAGTTCTAGCTCGCAATGGGACCACCTACTTCCTCCATGTCCCAGAAAAAGCCCCCTCCGGTGTTACTGTGGAAATACGAAATAGATAATGTGGATCGAGAGCAGTAACAAAACTTAATCTACATGGAACCCTACTCCGTAAGGAGCATATGATGAAACCATAGGAGAATGCAACTAAGGACTGGATACCCTATTAAGCAAATGGATACAAGCAGTGTGGGTTTCCACAAATAGCCCCACCAACTCAATAAAATCCCACAACTCATCCGTGGGGACTAAACATGAGTAGTATAAATGGATCTTGGAGAGATATAACTACCAATTTTAAACGTCGACAAACAGTCGGTTTCGTCGACACTGAGAATATGGACTAATTCTCAACTCATTCACTGACCTTCACTATGTCTGCTTCAAAATGTGCTGACCTAGCAAGCAAATGCAGGTGTGACCGCGGAGCTCCTTTGTTGAGATTTTGTTCACATAGATTGTGGGGTTGCACACATTCTGAGACTACTACATAAAGGTATATGTGTGTTGTGAAGAAGGTAAATATATAGACATGTCTGTAGCCAAAACATTGAGTAAAATGGTCGACCAGCTTTCTCTCAGGGACGTCCGAAAGAGAGTGAACTCGAACCTTGAACTCATGCAGGTTACAGATGCGGCAACGTGAGCGATATGCCAGTCCAGTTTGACAGACATTATTTGAATTTAACGTGAACCCCTCTAGAGAAACGCACTGGAAGAGGAAAAAGAGAGCATATATGTATATTATTTAAAAAATAGAATATGATGTGTTTGATGCTACAAAAAATGGGGGAAATCAAGTGCAGATTTCTATAATACTGTCACTGAAAACATTCTGGAATACAAGATATATAAACTTTAAAAAGCAGGATCTCTCCTCTTCGACAAAGAAAATCATCCCTAAAGAATGGGGAGCGAGTTGATTCCAGAAATTTACCATATCTGCTTCTTCTTTTTTGCGAAAGGTTTTCCATCTCCTGTTGATGAAAGAATGACCATGCCATGCGCTTATGAACGCAGATCTAGAAAAGTGGCATACTTATTCCGTTTACTCGTGACTTCTCCCTGCAAAATAGGATCTATCGGCATTCGCAAGGCGAGCCTGGAACTGTGTCCATTCAGCTTTGCACCTTTCCCTCACCTGAATTAGGGAGAGAGCAAAGTTAAGAGTACTGACCATTTGAGACCAGTCCATTCTTTTTTAAGAAGAAAAACGTGTATGAATCAAATATAACTACTCAACTGTGTGAAACAATATGATCCATCAGAAATTTCGGGTAGAAAAGCACAATGTTTCGAAAAGGGAGAATCTTATTGAAGAAGAACTTTGTTAATGTGTTTTTTATGAAGAAAATTATATCAAGCTGTTGACTAAGATTATAGAGGCAAACATGTAATGAACTCGAGGAAAAAAACTGAGCAAACATACCCCTTGCCAAGGTGCTTTGCCATCTACGGATTCTCCCTGAAAACAGTTGGCATTGAAAATAAATTAGGATTTGGAAGATATTTCAACTAGAAAGAATCTCATTGACATCAAAGAGTTTCGTTCTTCAAAACAGGAAAATAATAACAAAAGTAAGTTGCATTCATAGATGCATATTAACGCCAAGAAAAATTAGTACTTTGATGAGCATGAGAGAAGCTTACCTGGTTTCCAAGAGAAGGAATAACTTGATGGATGATCCATTGAGAGTCGACCACGCCAATCTTCTCATGGCCAATCTGCACCCATATGAAATAAATAACTTATGGGAACTATAGATCCGCTTTTAACTGCAAGAAACAACCTTTTTTGGTATTATAAAGCTCAAGTCAATGTCTCCTATAATCATATGAACATGAATATCAAACGACAGTTCCTTGGAAGATTCTCTTTTTTGCTTAAGCTTACTCAATTGTGAGGCCAGTTCAGGCACTGACTGGTATCAGACTAAGATCTGTGCAGATATGAACTGAGACCGAAATCTCAAGTTCTCTCTTTCTTTTAAACCCTAATTACAAATATCCCTCGAATCCTCACATATCTCTTGCAGAGACATCCAAATGAACAGAGACGGGCTCCCCAAAGGAAAGGGAGAAGGCAAAAAGACCCACTGCATTTTTTTATGCTTCCCCTTGGAAGGCAACAATGCAAGTATAACATCCGGTTATGTACAAAAGCAAACGTTCATACTATGTGCGGTTTCTTTGAAATGTGAAGATGAAGGAGATCCATTTAAAGCTTTAGGTTGAAAATTAGGGTTCTGTGAAAATTTAATCTGAGAATAGGTCGATGGAGGGAAGAGACTATCGGTAGAAGGAAGAACAACGCAATGTTGGTCAGAACAATTAGAGGTGGTGGCTAGAGTCTATAGAGATGGGTGGAGAGTTGCCAAGTTACATATGGGAGAGTAATTTGTACATGTTGATACCTCTGACCATCCATGTTCGGGAGTTCGATGGGGGTGTGAAGCAGAAGGGAGAAGGTTGCCAGTGGGAGTATGGAGAGATTGCAGAATAATTGTGATTTTTGTTAGTACCAAACAATCAAAACAAGCACAAAAAAAGAAGCAATGATTTACATGGAAAATCTTACGAAGAGGGAAAAACCATGGAGGTGCACAATCCCTAATCTCCCTCCCTAGAGATTAAGGTTCTCTTCACTAAAAAACTTAATTTCAATGAGAGGGATGAGTACAATATATAGAAGACGGGTAAACGGTCCCTCATCCTTAAGATATGTTTACCCATATCAGCACAATAACTCAACACAGGGCATACATATCCATCACGTCCAACTTGTCTATATTTGACTCAAATTGTGCCGTAGATAACTCCTTGTGAAGAGATCAGCAACCTGATCGGTAGACTTTAAGCAAGGAAGACACAACAATCTAGCATCAATCTTCTCACGGATGAAATGTCGGTCAATCTCTAAATGCTTTATTCTATCATGCATTGCATGATTATTGGTCAGTTGCAGCCTTGTTATCACAAAATATCTCCATTGACATACTAACTTTGATGCCCAACTCATGAAGTAGAATTTTTAGCCATATAATTTCTATAACGTCATTTGCAAGAGCACAATATTCAACTTCAACACTTGAGCTTCTTACTTCTCCAAATAACCAGATTTTCACATAGATAAACTGCATACCCTGAGATGGATCTTTTGTCATCAATGGAGCCAGCCCAATCAATATCAGTGTATCCTTCAATTGTGACCTCAAGATTTTTCTTGACCATAAGACCTTTTCTTAGTGATCCTTTTATATAACACATAACTCTATTTACCGGATTAGCATGAGAGGTGCTTGGAGCATGCATGAATTGACTCACCACATTTACAACATATGTTATATCTGGTCTAGTAAGGGTAAGATAGATCAATTTCCCACCAATCTTTGATACCTTTCGTTTGGTGCATCATTAAGCGGCTTGTCATCCTCTTTATTCAGTTTATGATTTGCCTCAACGGGATTAGTAGTAGACTTGCATCCTAACATTCCACAACCCTTCAATAAGTCCAGAGCATATTTCTGTTGACTTAGATACATACCTCATGGAGATCGAGTCATCTCAATACCTATGAAGTACTTTAACTTCCCCAAATCCTTCAGTTCAAGTTCAGTTGTGAGTGTTTTCTTTACCCTAGAAAGTTCCCCTACGCCATTCCTTGTAAAGATTATGTCGTCCACGTACACTAAAAGAATAGATCTTTTTCCGATATTCCTCATTATAAACATAGTGTGATCTTCATTCACTTGGTATATCCATTCCTAATCATGACAACACGAAGACATTCAAACCAATCTCTTGGTGATTGTTTTGGTCCATACAAAGATATTTTAGTTTACAACAATTGTCACCCTTCTCGAACCCATGCGACAATTTCATATACACCTCTCTTTAAGATCACCGTTCATGAAAGCCCTTTCCACATCTAACTGGTACATTTTCAGGAAAAATGAGTTGCTAGGAAAATACCAACTCCGACCGTATTCATGTTGGCAACATGAGCGAAGTTCACAAGGTAGTTAATCCCATATTTCTGACTGTGTCTTTTAGCTAAAAGGAGAGTTTTGAATCTGTCAATAGTCTCGTCAGCATCATATTCAATCGTGTAGACCCATTTAGAGCCAACAATGTGAGCACCTTTAGGAGTATCAACAATATCTAAAGTATTATTTTTGACCAAGGCATCCATTTCTTCCTTCATAGCATTGGCCCATTTCGAATCTTTTTTGGTTTCATCAATATTTTTGAGAATATAATGAGCATCAAGAGAGGTAATAAAAATATTTACATCTGAAACTCATTTTGACGTAAGCGACAAAGTCTTCCAATGGATATCGAGTAGAGGTGCGAACAGTTCCAGTAGCCTTTCCCATAGAAATGAGGCGTTCATCCCATAAATTATCGTCATGATCAGTATCGATATTAGAAGGAAGAGTAGTTGCAGAGTTTTCATTGCCTAGATCACCTGATGAAAGGTTGACATCATGGTTTGATGAAAGGTTGACATTATAATTTGGTATCATCTCTTCTCTAGTCTCCACCACATTATCCGATTCTTTCTGTCAGCTATAAATATGTCTATGTCTGCCTCTATCCCCACTACCTTTTTCTCTAACTTGCTCACTGCCCTCCCCTACATAGATAGTCTCGTGTATGTCACCGAGAAAGTGAATCTCATTCTCATTTTTCTCAACATCTTTACTCACAAACTCCCCTTAAAGAGAACTCATATGGAAATAGGACATACTCTCAAATAAAGTGACATCCTTGCTCACATAAAGACAACATACCACCGAATCATAACATTAGTATCCTTTTTGTGTTCTACAATAACCAAAGATGCACTTTGTGGCCCTTGGATCCAACTTCACCAACCTGATCCAGACTTCTAAAAAAAGCATACTTCAAAAAACACGTGGGCCCAAATTGAAAGGAGATGCATTCGAATGGATGACAGATAAGCGAGTTCTCTTCCCAATCATGGTAGACAATATCCTATTGATCAGATAAGCAACAATCAAGATAGTTTCTCCCTAAAAATTCTTTAGTGCATTCCGTTGGAGCAGGAGTGCTCTGGTGATATTCAACAAGTGATGATTCTCCCTTTCAACAATCACGTTCTGTTATAGTGTGTAACTACATGAAGTTTCATGAATGATACCCTTCTCATCAAGAAAATCACGTAGGGATTTTTCAAGGTACTCCTTGGCATAATCAGTCATGAGCGTTCTTATTCTCGTTGCATACTGAGTGCTAATCATATTTATAAAGTTCTTTACAGCAACAAGAGCTTCACTTTTATGTTTTCAAAGGTACACTAAGTACTCCATGAAAAACAATAAATGGAAGTGATAAAGTACATGTGACCACCCATGCTCTTACACTTGACGGACCCCAAACATCATAATGCACTAACTCGGATGCATAAGTAGATTTACTAGTAGATGTAGAAAATATAGTGTGTGTCTGCTTTACAAATTGGCAAACCTCACATTTCAAATCAACCTCTAAAAATCCAGAGAAAATTCCAGGCATCAACATATCTAAAGAAGAAAAATTGATATGACCAAGATGTTCATGCCACTTTTGTACTAAAGTGGAGTAATCCTTCCAAGACAAGCTTTCATCAAAGATATAGGGGCTTGGTCAACTCGAGTTAAAAGATGATATAAACCATCCTCAACTAATTCAGTTTCAATCTTCTTACATGTCTGCTAATCTTCTAGAACACATGATTTGTGATAAAAAATCAACCTGCATTACAACTCTTTATTAATCGTAGTGATTGATAAAAGATTTATTGAGAAATCAAGGATGTGAAGTGCATCAGTGAGGAGGAAACGACTGACAACAGAAATTGTTCCATTTCTAGCAACGGTAGTAGGAGACCCGCCTACAATGGTAACCTTCTCTCTTCCGGATGATAACTCATAATCAGAAACAATCTCGGATCACTTGTCATGTGATCGGACACACCACTATCGATAATCCACTCAGTTCAAGTAGAACAAGCATTGTTAGTTCTCCTCATATTAAGAGTTGAAGCATTGTTTGTCGACTGCAAAGAACCAAGTACTTTCGTAAATGATTTCCTCAAGAAGGGTTGTAACTCCATGATGGTATCATTGTCGAAATCAGGTTCTCTAGATTCTCCAAGCAACATAATGTCATTCACCAGCAAATTTGTGCCCTTTAGACTATGACTATATCTCACAAACTTTCCTTCAGATACCTTGAGTTCAATACCAACAACAGAACACTCTTACATATCATTAAACACCCATCATGAACAACTACACGCTCGACGGTTCTCGCAACAAACAAGGGACAAAAAGCACCCCCAACAACACTCAAGGGCTTAACCTACACCATAAATGCTCTCCAACAACAGGGAACTAACCTCAAAGGGGTCCAAAAGCATGCCCCAACAAGATCCACGAGTCTCTTACCTCCAAGAGAAAAAATAGTCTTGCAGTCTAAAATAACATCAACAGTCGAGGCTCCCCGGTGCAAAAAAAAACAAGAAATCATTCTTTGCAGGTCACGATCTTCGGTTTGAAATAGTTCTGTCGTCTGGAGTTCTGTGATATGAACACGAACACGGGGCGATCTACCGCATGGAGAACAGATCTGAGCATGGTATGCTGTAGGGAACACGAACCAAATCCGAACACATAGATTTAACTTGCACAAACCTGATTTGAGCACAACGAGGGCACGGTTAGAGCGCATGTCAGATAGCGATCTTATTTGCACGAACTGGGCCTGATCTGGAGCTTGATTTGCACGATCTGATCCCAGATCTACAATCTGAATGGGCACAGAAATATGAGAACTGATCTGGACGGGCACGAACGGATGCGTTGCAGAAGGCTTACACGTGTCAATCTGAACGATCTATGGCTCTGATACCATGTTAGAATCTAACAATCAAAACGCACAAAAAAATGAAGGCAATGATTTACGTGGAAAAAATCACGGAGGTGTACAATCCCTAATCTCCCTCACTAGAGCTTAGGGCTCTCTTCACTAAAAAGCTGAATTCCAATAAGGGTGATGAGTATAATAAATAGAGGATGGGCAAATGATCCCTCGTCTTAAGATCTGTTTACCCACATCAGCACAATAACTCAACAATTTTGATCAGCAATATTATTGTAGAGATATTTGTGTAAGCATGTCTCGATGTGTGAAGAGTTGTTTAATCCCCCATTGCTAAGTCGTAGGACTTGTTTGAGTTGGAGGGACTATAATAAAACCCCACGTCCCGTATACTCATTGAGAAAATTCTAATAAAATACCCAGCCCTTTGCAGCTTTCATCTTGTCTTTGACTCTGCATGTTAAATATAATGGCCGTCTTACAAGGGTATGCATGTTTAAATTCCTTTAACATTTTACATGATCTGATCAAACCGGTGACTCATAAAAGCCACCGCTTTAATCAATTTTGTCCACTTTAAAAAAGAAACTTCAAAGCCTCTTTCTTGTATATTAAACTTGAGCCTCTTTAATAGCTGATGCAAACAAAAAGTTATCCAAGCCAGAATCTTCTATATGTCGTCAAAAGTATGGCCTCCAAGTCGTAGAGAAAACTAGCTGGAAAATGACTGACTAAAACTACCTGCTTGAATTTGATTAAAAAATAAAGAAAACATAATTAAACTATGTTGCTCAATGTGCTCCCCCCGATTGAGGAAAGTAAAAACAGAGGTGAAAAGGAAATAAAATGGGAGGAGAATGGACAGGAAGAAACACATGCCGCAAGAAAAAAAGAGGAGAAGATTGACAAGAAGAAACATAGTGCATGGTGTAGGGGGTAGAACATGAACTGGGAGGAGGGAGAAGAGGAAAATATAATATTAGGAAGAATGATAGAGGTAAATGAGATTTGAAAGTGGATTAAACATTGAGGGAGGAGACACACTATAAATGATGATTAAGTTCAATATGATTCCCAACATATCATCAATTGTTTCCATTGTGTTTATTGGTATCATTACTTGAAGCTGTTGAGCATAATAGTTTCCTAACTAGAGTATATATTGTAGGGAAAATATGATCCTTCAATGTTGTGGAAACGTAGAACGAATACCTCGGGCAAAACAACAATGATGAACAACCTCCATTCAACTATAATGTTGATATAATCGTTCTCCGCAAACCATTCCACTATAATAGTGATATAGTTGTTCTCCACAAAGGCTACATAAGCAAAACCTTTTTGTTGGTCTATCAACCAAATAAACACCACCAATAAGATAAAAGATGGAGATGGAGGGTTTTCACCAAAGGAGAACCAAACCCACAGCTTTTCTCCAAAAGGAAACTTGTTGCTGCACCATGTAGTATTTCCTATGCTCAAGCACTGGCCAAGAACCATCGGGGGGAGAGTAAAGGACCGAAAAGCCTCTTCGCAGCCTCACACAAACATGGGGAGTGGATTTTGGACACAAGAGTTGGAGCCCTAGCTTTTTCTCTATTGTATTCTTCGTTTAAATGATTTTTTAAGGTTTCACTCTCTAGAGAGCAGAGAAATAATGTGGAGTCCTCTCAAAGACAAGTGTAGGGCCCTCCCACCTGCCGTGACACGCTAAATGGGTAGCAAGCTCCATATAAGTGCTGAAAACCCAATTTAGCACATTCTCAGGTCACCTGTCGGGTCTACTGTGCGCGACCTGCTACAACGCTGGCTACTGTCAGCCTTGACCTGATATAGAGCCTGCTATCATCAGCCTTCACCTGCTATGGCATCTGCTACTGTCATGCCCGACCTCCTACAACCTATGTGTCATAGCAGGTCACCTGTTGTGCATCATCTTCTACCAACAGTGTCTGCTATAGACCACATGTTGCAACACCTCCTCCTAGAACTTCATGTGCTATTAGTGCCACATGCTGCAAAACCAATACACATGGGCTGGAAACCATAGTAGGTGTCCCTTGTGGGTGAAGAGCCATCATCATCATGGTTTCATCAAATGCATCATCATCATCATGAGTGGAGTGGAGGTCTCAAGCACATCTCTCTTGCATCTTGCAACTGCTCAGTTGCATCACGTAGCACTACAGATGGAGCACTCTACAAAGGAACCAACTCCACATCATATGGTTGGTATCTACTTGAGGGAGAATCATTTGCAGCTTTCTTGATGTCTTTAATGGTTTGGTCTTCATAAAAGACCACATCCCTACTTCTCACGAGCTTTTTCTCAACAGGATCATACAACATATAGCCACACTCATCTTGGCCATGTCCCAAGAACACAACTTCTCTTTGCGTCCAACTTGGAACTTTCATCCTTGGATATATGCAAAATGTTCAGCATCCAAAGACACACAAATGGTTGCATGAGGCATCCTTGCCATGCCATACCTTGTCGGAAACATCACCTTCCAAGGGAACATGTGGAGATATATTATAACATGAATTGCAGTGAAAAGAGCTTCACACTAAAAAGCATAAGGCAACTTGGCCTTAGAAAGGATACATCTAACTCTCTCCATCAGGGTCCTATTCATTTTCTCTACTTAGCCATTCAGTTGTGGAATCTTAGGTGGAGTTTTCTGATGCCTAATACCACGAGACCTGCAATACACATCAAATGGTCCAATATACTCACCACCATTGTCGTTGTGAACGCATTTTAATTTCTTTTAGTTTCTTTCTATTCTATAACTCTACTAATGCATGAAAGTCTTTGAAAGCTCCAAAATCTTGGTTCTTCCTCTTTAAGGAATAAAATCAAACCTTCCTAGAAAAATTATCAATAAATGTAACAAAATATAGTGCATCGTCGAGAGATCTTGCTATCAATGGACTACAAACATCAGTATGAACAAGCTCTAACATCTGTATCTTCCTTGATGTTGGATGGCTCTTGAAGGAAACTTTTGCTTGCTTCCAAGCAAGCAACGTGTACATCTCTCCAGTTTACTTTTCTTCACATCTGCCAGCAGGTTCTTCGCCAAGCATTGCTAAACCTTCTCACTCATCTAGCCTAATCTTCGATGCCACAGCTTAATGGAATCGTTATATGGAGTCACATGTAACATATCATGGGAAATTGATGCATTCATCGTGTAGAAGTTGTTGATGTACTTCTTGATCCCCAAGTAAGTTTCCATTGCCCATTACCAAATGTATTTTGATATCCTTCATCATTAAGTTTTCCTGCAAAATTAAGGTTCAGGTGCATGTCCGGTGCACGTCTCAAATCTTTGAGCATCAACAATGCTCCATTGGCACTTTTGTAGCATATCGTTGCCAATGTCAACAACTCAAGACAAGGAATTATTGCCTATCTTCAGAGCCAAAATCTCCATATGTATATGAAAAGAAATATGTACGTGAGATGATATGGAGAGCTGAACCACTATCAACAAGATAAGAAGTACCATCATGGGAGACATTTACCATCTCCTAATCACGGGCAATGAGGAACTCATGCTAGGTAGTTGCAGCAACTTGTTCATTCTTCTTCTCTTGCTTGTCGCCTCCACTTTTGTTATTTTTCTTGAATTGAAAGCAACATTTTTTGTGCACATTCTTCCTGCAATAGTGGCACTCCGTATTCTTGTACTTGAACCTTGATTTGCTTCTGCTAATTTCCATGCCCTTGTTATTCTTGAACATGCTCCCCCCATTCTCTGTAATGAAAACCTCTGTGTGTAAAGAGTTACCTTGGGATTTTCTTTGCATCTCCTTACTGGAAATACCGTACTTAACGATCCTCAAAGAGACAATCCCATTTGTTGTTGAATTGGAAAGCAAGAGTCTGAAAATCTCTCAGGAATCTGCAAAGGTAGCAAATAATAACAAGCCTAAAACCTTATCTTCAAACTTAATGTCCATGCTCATCAGCTAACCTGTGATGCCTTGGAAATCATTTAGAAAGTCCAACGTTGAGCTTCCCTCCTTGAATCTCAAGCTCATTAACTTCTTGAGATGAAACAACATGTTACTTCTCGTCTTGGAGGCATATAAACTTTCAAGCTTCAACCATAATGGCTCTCATCTTGACTGTAGTTGTAGACATTTACATCAACAAAATTTCAGATGAAACCACATACTTACTCGTGTTCAAACTCATATTCTTCATCCCACTTGGTGTCAGGCTTTTGAGTAGAGAAAACCTAAAGGTGCATGGACTTCACATATAAGAAAATTTTCATCATGTTCTTCAACAAACTTTAGTTAGTCCAATTCAAGCTAATCATGCGGCTTGAACCTAGTTCCATCTTGTTATTTGCCATAGAAGCTCGGATACCATTTGTAGGGAAAATATGATCCCTCGATGTCACAGAAGCACAGAACAAACACCTCGGGTGAATGAACAATCCCCATAAATAAATGTGTGAGCAATCAAACCATAAATACAATCATAACTGCACACATATATTTTAATGTGGAAACCCCAAAAATGGCAGAGGAGAAAACCACTGGCCAACACGACCCAAAACCACTCCTCTATAGTGGTGATATAGTCGTTCTCCACAAAAGCTACACTAGACAAAACCTTCTTGTTAGTCTATCAACCATATGAACACCGACAACAACATAAAAGAGGGATATGGAGAGTTTTCACCAAAGAAGGAGAACCAAACCTGCAACTATTCTTTAAAAGGAAGCCCATCACTGTGCCATGTAGCATCTCCTATGCTCGAGCACTCGCCAAGAACAACCGGAGGAAGAGAGAAAGACAAAGAGCTTTTTTGTGGCCTCGCACGGATGTGGGGAGTGGAGTTAGGGCACAGGAGTAGGAGCCCTAGCTTTTTCTCTGTTGAGTTCTTCCTTCGAATGATTTTTTTGGGCTCAGCTCTCTAGAGAGCAGAGAAATTATGTGGAGTCCTCTCCAATACAAATATGGGTCCATCCCACCTATTGTGACACGTTAATTGGGTAGCAGGTCTCACATAAGCACTGAAGACCCAATTCAGCACGTTCTGTTCTTGCCTGCTATAGGCGAGATCTCCATAGCAGGTCACCTGTCACACCTACTGTGCATGACCTGCTACAATGCCTGCTACTATCAGCCCCAACTTGCTACGACATCTGCTACTGTTAGTCCTGACTTACTATGACCTGAGTGTCGTAGCAGGTCACCCGCTGTGCATCTACTGCAACCAGTGTCACATGCTGCAGCACCTCCTCCTATAGCTTCGCATGCTATTAGACAACACATGGGTTGGACTCCGTAATAGGTGCTCCTTGTGGGTACCAACCACTACCAACGTATATGACTATGAACCAAGGCAACAGGGCTATCTGTCGTTTCTTAACGTGACAAAAAATACGGTCTTCAGTATCTATTTACTAATTGTAGCTTTGCAGGTAAACCTATCCATCACACAAGTTGTGCAATGTGCACTCATCCAACTAAAATTGTATTATTTAATAACCAGTCTACAAATATTTGTCACGTTCCATGATGGCTCCAGATAAACTACAAAGTTCCTAATATAATCAGTTACCATGGCCATCATTGAGAGCTTGTTTCAAAATTGAAGAAGATTATATTGCATACCTCTACACATCTCCTCAATGCAAAATCTAATCCCCATCCATGCACCAGATCATTCTGCAATAAGATGTTGCTGACTCATGCTATGCAAACTGTTGAGACAAAAAATGACTACTCTTAATAGCAGTCATTTCATGTATTCTTTTCAAATTCTATAAAAAAATACATGAAATGACTGTTATATCGGAGTAGTTATCCTAAATTAAAAGATAATTAAAACTGTTAATACATACCTGAATCATATGCCATGCACAACGCCAAGCACTTCTAGAAAATACCGGTGCCATAATTTCCACAAAGCTGAAAATAACACCAAGAGTTCATTATCAAAAGAAATTAGGAATCAACATGGAAATCTGTTCTTTCTGAAACATTAAAACACAAATCATTATCTTGTTACTAGCATTGACTGCACAAAAGTGTGAGAAAGATTTATAACAATCCATTTCTCATAAATAACATCTCTCAATCATCATAACCAGCAAAGCTAATAAGCTATTGCATGAGAATCTGTTATCATTTATTAGCCAACAAAATCATATAAGCATGAAGGCCATGAGGCATACGCAGCACATGGTGGCAAATGAGGGTCGCTGCACCATCCTGGTTTCTCTAATGTTTTCCTGAATATAACAATTCAAAAGAAGGTTAGCAGCCTGCGAGGAATGCAACAGATAAGTAAAATGTCATTAGTAAAATATCAAACCGTAGATAGGAAAATTCATTATTTTCAACTATCAACATACTTGTGAACTTCACTGTCACCTCTTCTTTTAGTCATCTCCCACGTCAAACCATTATTCGGTTCTATACCTGGCTGTGAAATCTCTAAACCATGTTTCATTACCAGCTGCATATACCTATACATTGAAAGAGCTGATGCTAAGCTGTAATGATATGGATAACTATTAAGCCTTGAAAGAGTTTATCGAGTACTTCTCAGCATCAAAGTGTTCTACGCCAAGATCTTCATCCCAAATGAATATGTAATCATATGCTGCTACAACATCTGGGTGAAGGAATCTTTTTGCATACCACCTGCACCAACAAATGGAGACGTCAACTTTTTTTCTTATAAACAAAGGACGACCACTATAAATCACATATATTCATTAAAATTAAGAGATGATACATCGATTGATATTAAACATGCACATTCAGTAAAAGGAGAATTAGAAAAGCTACTACCATTTTGTTTGTTTTTTCACACTGACATGAATAGCACGCTTTGACCATTCCAACTCTTCCCATTCACTTGCACGGCCATCATAGTGGAATAGCAAAATTGTAAAATTTTCAGAAAACTACAATCATAATAGAACAAATGAATCCTGTTAAAAAAATTAAAATAATTTGAAAACAATCAAAACATAAACATTGATAGTACCTTTTGAACAATCAAGTTGATGTTCTCTTTCTGTTCAAAACCAACTGTGAGTGTCAAAAGGTACTTGGGCTTGATTTTCAAATCCTGGGATCAACCTCCAGTTAGAGAACCAACATTAAACTTGAGAAAAGAAAGGGAAAATATCTCCCACAGCCAGGACTTCGTCACAATCTTACAGCACCGCTCATATTTCAAATATGTTTTGGAAAATACAACAAATAAAAAAAGTTCAAATAGTATGACTAGGTGTTGACAAAGAATAAACTTTTTTCATAAATAGCCCTCTCAGTAGTTTCTACCGGCCTAGGTAACTAATATTACTTTCTTCTAAAATGCCGTTGCATCTTATGTGAATTAATTATCAACATAAACCACAACTAAAATAAGAATGCCGAACTCTGCCTTATTTTTAAAGAAGATAGAAATTCTACTCTGTTGGGAAAAGCAAAGATCTTATTTATATTGAAAGGCCCATCCCTTCTTATATAGAGATAACACTAGAGAAAACATAATACAACTCTATTTTACCTCAACATTCCACTTCATGTGTTAAACATGTAAGCCCATGACGAGCTATTAGGCAATGAATTTTATTGCACTTATATCATTCTATATCTAAAATAAACATATTTATAGTTGCATTATTGATAAGGTCCTTCCGTATCAATAGGGATACTACCGTGGCCACTTTGTTTATCATACAAACAATAACTTAAAGAGTTAGATCATAGAGGCTGGTGTGTAGCTGTTGATCTAAGGACTTGGATTGAGGATACAACTAGCATCGTAAAATGATACTTAAAGAGGATCTCCAATCTGAGATGAGACGAGAATCTTCTCCGTTGCAATCTAGAAATGCGGAAGCAAATCGATAAACAAGAAAGAATAAAATATTGAACACTCGACATTTACATGGAACCCTACTCCGTCGGAGAGCGGGATGAAATCACAGGAGAAGGCGTCAAAGGGCCATATCTTCTACTATAATTTCTCAATGAGTACAAGGGGTGTGGGGCTTCTTACATAGCCCCATGGACAGACAGAAGTCCCACTACACATCTATGTGAGACTAACACATGAGTGGTGTAATTGGATCTTGGAGAGATCCACTTACCCATTTATTACATACTCTAATACTCCCTATCAAGCTGGAGATGAGAAAGTTGCGGCTTGCAACAAAAGAAAATATACAACACATTTTCACACGATACATCTGATAGAGACATGGATAGAGATACCTCGTTTGGACAAGGATAGAGATACTTTTTTGAAGAATCGATGATGGTAGAATACCTCATTCGAGGATGGGTCTGTGACTTTCAGGTCATCGGAAAAGAGGTTGTAGTAGTCGTTGTGATACTATGTAATGTCTGGAGAAGAAGCCGTAGAAGAAATTCTAGTGTGGGATAATAGTCCGGGATAGATACACCCCAACAAAGTAGACGACGCTCTGGACGGGCAGAAGTCCTGTAGATACATCTCAAAAAAAAGAGAATGTACCCTCTCTCACTCCCCCTTTCTCCCACACTTGATAAAATAAGAGCATAGATTATCAAGTTGGGAGAAACCAAAAACAAAACATGTACGTTTAATTATCGTTTCTCCTTTTTGTTGTGCTTCTCTTTTTTTACACAAATGTATGTTGAAGTAGAAATTTCCAATTATTACGTAAATGTATATTGAAGTAGAAATTTCCGCAACTTCACATGATAGTTAGCATACAAGTTAGGCAAACAGTTAGTTCATTATCAGGAAAATAATTTGATTGGCTACCGAGAGAGAGAACAACCTCCTCGCATGGAGAGTTGGGAATCAATGCAGTTATATGCTCTAAATATCATGCCATAAAAATTCCATTATATGCGCTTATCTCATAGGGAGAGAAATTGTTGTCCTTTAAACCCTACGATCGCCAGCTAATTGAAGTTGGACCAAAAAATGTTGATAACACCAGTACCTCATTTGGATCGCCCCAGAGTCGCCGAAGATACAGATCAGATTCGGGCACAATTATACCAGGGGGTAACACCTCTGCACCACGAGGATTTGTTTCTACATATATCTGGAGAAGACAAACAGATATACGACATATCGGTAAAGAAGAGATGGAAATAAAAAAGGGCTATGTGCACTACAACCACATCTGGTTAACTGAAAAAAAAACATAAGTTGTAAGGTGGTATCTCATAGAGGGAGACAGAGAGGAGAATACATAAACAGAGCAATCTTACAATGATACAAACTGCCATATCCATAAAGGGAGCAATTTTATGAGGGTATCACTGATCATATAAAAGGAACAGCAGTGTGGCAGCATAGTTGTACACTTCTACTAAGGCTACCCTATGATGGCCAGCATAGTTATACACTTTAACTAAGGCTACCTACTCATTGGCATAAGATATTTTGCAAAAGTTCGCCTCTTAGATGAAGAAATGATACCAGACCTCCAAACA